>OMLP01009379.1:5504-48784 GCA_900302685.1 Spondyliosoma cantharus | reverse complement strand
ATGTGGGATGATCCCACTGGAGAAGATGCAAGTGTGTGTCTAATGAATATGCTTATGTGTGTACACTAAAGTCATTCGCAGGCTGCTGGCCATTTCTGCCCTGTAATGGTGCTCTCGGAGGTGATTGATGCCATTCCTAGCAGGGTGGGGAATCAGGGAGGAGGCGGGGGTGATTGATAAAAGAGAGATTGCGGGAAGAGGAACAGCATGACATACTGCTCTGCTTTTTTCACCTCACCCCACCTTCCTCACCGTCCACAATCGTTTTGGGACCAAAATCCAAGTGCGCCCCAGGCAACCTTCTGAAGCCCCTCTCCTCAAAGCACAAACCCCTACTCAGTATTCCTGTCTCACCTACAACCCCTCAAAACACTCTTTGTCCAACCACTAGCCACCATGACTGCATGAAAGAGGAGAAAAGGGTTGCTGCCATTGCAGTGCTCGCTCTCCTTTTTCGCCTCCAGCTGTCCAGGCTAGCTGCCCCACCCCATGTCTGTTGTCTTGAGACTCTGCTCTGAGCACATATATACTCATACATGTTTGTGTGAAAGGAAATGGTGAGAGGCAGAGCTCTCAGATCAATACAGCTTTCAGACCATGCCAAGAGTTAAATTGATAGACAAAAGGTCCTCTCCCTCACAGCTCGTTCTCCGTGATTCTCCACCCTCGTCTGTGCCAGGACATGGCTGAAAAGGCATGATAAATTTAAGCGCTGCACCCCTTCTGTTTTCTGTTAGTCATACAGGACTCCCCCTGTCTCCTCTCTCTCTTTCCTCCCGTCTCTGTCACTCTGTCCCTGCTTCTTTTCACGCTCCATTTCCTCCCATCCACTTCTAGACCCTCTCTATCTCTTCTTCTATCTATCTCATCTTCATTTTGTTCATTTCCTATCCCTGGTGGGGTGACACGCCTGCTTTTTCTGGCACATGTACCGTACATACACATGACAGACGGCAGACATTTGAGTAAGTGTGTTTTGCTCGTTTCTTCGAGCAAGGCCTCTCTTTCTACCCTGAGTGTCCTTGACTCCGTCCTTGTCCAAAAACCAAAATACCTCTGCAGCGACACAGTCATGGGGAGCTTTCTCTCCGACTATAACAGGTTGTTTTAGTCGTCTAACAGGCCGAGGTTGCAGAATCACTCCATGATCTGTGAAAAGGCCTTCTGAAGAGAGCAGGAGAGTTTCTTCAGGAGTTGTTCTATCTCAGGAGTAGATGGGTACACTGTAGCACACAGTCAGCTTTTTGTGTAGCTTTTGTGTGCACTTTTCATGTTTTGTGCGACAGGCTAATCTCTGTACCAACACCCACACAGATGAAGATATCTCATCCCATAGCTGACAGGGCGAGCAGTTTCACTCTTGTGTTACTGTTCCCATTAAAGATTGCGGATGCAAATGACTGCAGCCTTGTCCTTGAGAATTAACCTTCATCTCCTCTGAAGAGATAGTGACACATATCCATCAGCTAAATATCTGCAGTGGGAAGCCAGCAGGGGAACCAGCAGTGCACACAGTCAGAGTCACACTCCCTCTGTGTCTTTCAGCCATAACCTGTGTCTCTCATCCAGTCAGGCTCTCTCTCTTTATTATTGATGACCGGTGGGCCTTGAGACCAGGCGAGTGCTGGGCCCCGCCCGCCGCTCCTGCTCTGTGCAGTACATACACACATACATAGACATAGCTATATCATTGCACACCCTTGTATGCAGCACCAAGTCATGCTGACCTTGGGAAGGGTGTATGTTTGTGTGCGGGATGCAAAAGGATGCTTCTGGGAAGTCTGTAAACTGCCTCTGTCACTTCCTGTATATTTTCTTGCTTCTGATTGTGTCACTTCCTACACAGAATCTCATCCAGAGTCATGACAGCCTCTGATTGTTTTTGCTGTGTCATCTTTTAACCAATTGCCCCCACTGATTTCAATCGGATAGCGGTGTCTTCCAGGCAAATTAAGTGTCGAAAATGAAAGCTGAAATTACCCGTAAGCAATTTAATGTGTAGTTTTGTGTCTTTGTAGAAGATTATATTGTGAAGTGCTAACATGGGTCTTCGTCTGGCTCTGCAGATATTCAAACCAAACGTTGAAGCTGGTGTGAGCTCTTTCAATTTGAAGGGGTCTGTCTGCAAAGACGTTCATTTTTTGCAGAGTCATACTTGTGAAAGCACTGTGAGCTTCAGACCCAGGGATAAAGAGTGTTTCTCAGACCGCCCATTCAGTGCTTTGTTTGTCCAAGGGTACAGGGGATGTGTGGTGGCAGAGAGGAGCATGCTTTGCATCCTCAATAACCCCAAATGTCGTGTCGGTCACTGGCTGTTTACTTCAGTGTATCTGTCAGAATGTGTCTCCTGTATCTGATGAATACAATCATTTTTGTGTGCAAGTGTTAATTTAGATTGAATGTCTTTCACTCCCCCTTTTCCTCTCTTGCATCTGCTTTATCAATCAATGTGGCATATATTGCTTGATTTCACTGAAATAGCTGTAAGCTTATGTATGTTGTGGGAATCATATGGATAACCTCCTGCTTTGTGCTTGGCTGAGATAATGTTTATGTAAAGACAAAAAGCCCACACAATTAATATTCCACTGCTAAGAGCGATACGATGGAGTTTTATCATCAAAAACTCCTATGAATCAAACAATACTAATAGGAATGTGTCCTCCGGATAAATATTGTTTGTGTACTCCAAACGTATTAAAAGCACCACACAGTTGCATTTGATGACAATGAACATTTTGTTTATTTTGAAACAACTTTGCAACTAGTCTATAGTGATGATTTATGTGCTGAGCAAACGCGAGTGTGCGCGACGATATGGTTCCATTTATACTACGCTCCAAGTTTGACAAGCGTCAAGAAATAAACCGCATTGGCCAGGTTCTTCATAATGAAGGAATAAGTCACCGAAATGCAGCAGCATGACTCCTTTATGCGTTTTTAATAGTTTTTGGATGATACTTGAGTTCTGGGGTACAACCTATACGAGGCTTTAGCTACAAAGACAGAATTGTAAGCCTTTTTTTCTTTATGTAAACCATGCATTGCTCCATCGATCCTCAATACTCTTCTCTTCTCTGTGGCTGCAGGAGCATGACATTGAGACTCCCCATGGCGTTCTCCATGTGACTATGAGAGGCGTTCCCAAGGGCAACAGACCCGTCATCCTCACCTATCACGACATCGGCCTCAACCGTGAGTCAGCCAAAAAAAGACCATAGACTATGTGACAGAAGTGGACGTGGCCACAAGTACATCACCTATTGATAAGCACAATGTGTGTACAATTTTTTTTTTGTAGCCAGACGTGACCATATCTGGAGGGTGCTGGAGGGACCCGAGGACACTTTAAAAGTGGTGGCCATGCCCCAAATTTTACTTTGAGATGGAACCATTATTTTCAAAATGAACTTACTGTATTAAAAAATGACTTTAAACTACCTATTGAGACCATAACTGTTTATGTTTATAAACTGGCAACTGATCACTGAGTTAATAAATCAAGTGAGAGCTAGGGTCATTTTCTCATAGACTTTGATACAATCTGACTTCTTTTTGCAACCACTGGAGTCACCTTTAGAAAGAATGCAGGTATAAGGCATTTCCACATTAGCTTCACTTATCAGACCCCTAAGCTACGTCCACTTTTGTTATGCAGTCCATGACATTGTCAGTAATGGACAATGCCCTAGATATGATGAAACTGATGATGTCACACTTATGCCACTCAGAGTTTAAACTCCTGAATTCATGACTGTGTCCTCTGCTTGCACCTTTCCAGACAAGTCGTGCTTCAACACCCTCTTCAACTATGAGGACATGCAGGAGATCACGCAGCATTTTGCAGTGGTCCACGTGGATGCGCCCGGCCAGCAGGAAGGCGCACCTCCCTTCCCCACCGGGTGGGTGTCACGCTGGCTTTACTTGCACTGATGAATGAGAACTCATTTATCTTCTGTGCCGCAATCACTTCATTAACTCAGAATGCAAAGTGAACTAGTAGTTCATTTGCTAATGGAGCACATTCATTGTCCAACCATTTGATCAAAAGGTGTTTGAGTGTTTATATTTAGGATTAATTGATTAATTGATTCAAGCATTCACACATGTGTTTCATCCGTCTGCAGTTATCGCTACCCAACCATGGATGAATTGGCTGAAATGTTGCCCTCTGTGATGACTCAGCTCAAGTGAGTGACCCTCCCTGTAGATAGCTGATCAATAATGACATGCATAAATTGACTGTTCCTCTCCAGTCCCTCAGTAACCACTGGTTCCTCTACAGGGTCAACAGCCTGATCGGCATTGGTGTGGGAGCAGGAGCATACATCCTCTCCCGCTTTGCAGTGAGTCCCCATCCGGATGAGAGCATCTACATTTCAACCCATTTGTTGTTTAGATTTGTTTTAATACCTCCTCAGAGTCCCTTTTTTGTCCTCCTCTCCGTCACACCTGTAATAATTGAAGCTTTTCAGGCCACACAGCGTGTTACATTACTGAACATTAAAGCCTCCCATCAAGCCCACACAGGGCATCAGGTCTCTCCACAGTCTGCTGCATATGCTGCCATTCCCCACATGATGAATCACCTTGGTGATTCTCTCCTTTTCAGTTCCTTTCGTCTTGTTTCCACATTCAACGCAGCGGAGCTAAAATAAGCGAGATGTGTGTACAATAGAGCAGAAAGAACTAGAAGTGACAGAGAAGAGCGAGGGAGCACTGAAAGATGAATAATGAAAAGAGAGGATGGTGGTTGGGGCTAAAGAAAAGGGAAGGTGCTGGGATTAGGAGAGCTTATGGTGTTGTTTAGAATTAATGAAGGAAATTGATTCTGAAATGCATTTGCTTAAACCTGCTTGGAACAAAATGTGTTTACCCTTCATAGATTTATAGCAGCTGTTGCTGCATTGCATTTGCGTCGTGCTGAAAGCAGCCTCCGCAGTATTCCCTCAGCATTGGGCGAGATGGATCTTAGATTTCCCCAGACATTCTCCTTCTGTCTTCAAGCAATTCCAAAACCGCACCCCTTAAATTTGAAGCCCAGGATTTCATCTTCATTGTTTTCTGTCTTCATTTGAATACACAAACATGCTTCATTTTTCTTTGTTTTCACATTAGAGAACACTGCAGTGGTCTGATGCTTTATCTGCACAGGGAATACACAAAACTTGAATAAAAAAAATGACGCACTGATTGTGAATATAGGTATGCACAGGCACAGTTCCTTTAGTCCACATGATGAATGCATCCTGTCAAGACTAAATCACACTGTAGGTTTGTGCAGGAGTGTAAGCTAAGAGCTTTAAGCTCACCACTGAACATACAATGCAAGATACCAGACATGTATGACTATCTAATGCCCTTAAAGTCTTTTCAGTCAAACTTAAGTTGGCACTGACTCGTCCTTTCCTTCCTAGCTGAACAACCCCACCCTGGTTGAGGGGCTGGTTCTGATCAATGTGGACCCTTGTGCTGAAGGCTGGATCGACTGGGCAGCCTCGAAGGTCAGTATTACCACTGAGTCATGCACCTAAATAAATAATTTATCAGCCTTTTCAGTCCCAGCCTTTCTGTGAGGTTGCTGTTAGTGAAGGCATTTTCTGCTCTCTACCGTCATTACTATTTACAGCTCACTATTTTACGTCATCTATCCTCACATTTCTTAGTAGTTTGTTTCTACGTGATGCATGAAGTAAATAAGATTACAACTTACGTAATCATTCTTTCTCCCAGCCGCTGCTTATGCCCGTGATACTTTTATACTATATTGTTTTAAAGAGACCTGGCTAGAAGTGTTTGACTTAATGGCAGCGGCAGGGGCTCTAATCCTGTGTTAATTTGATTAACCAGCAGGCAGTTTTTGGGTTAAGGGCACTCCAAAGTTAATCAGAACTCAGCTTCAGATTTTACTGGACTAAAGGTACTGTAGTGTACAAATGTAATTTAATGCTGTGTAACTGTATTTCATTGTGTGTACTCTACAAGATTGCTTGGGGAGAGCATTTGTTGCAAAGTATAGCCAGGGGGACATGATAAAACTGTTGTCCCATACAGATTAAAATCGCCACACTTAATTTGCTCTCTTGTTATTATTTGTCTCAACCTAGCAAAGTGTATGGAAGATTAGTGAATAGTGACAATGACAGATTATTGCATGTGACTTGTCTGCTCTGATGAGGACCAACCAGGAAGGTTGCATTTATAAGAGCATGAATCCTAACTGCTACTGTAGGTCACCAGGACGCCACGTCATTCATAATAACCATAACCGTAAGGTTCCTTAGTAAATTCTGAATCTTGCCTGAATGTGTCCCCTCCTCCTGTGTGCAGCTGTCTGGATGGACCAGTAACTTGGTGGATATCGTCATGTCTCACCACTTCAGCACTGTGAGTTTCCGTACATTGTACTTTTTCTTCACTGTTGTGACCCTTTTCATTGACAGGGTGAAACAGCAACTGAACCCAACTGAAGCTTTTCTAGATTTCCCTTGATACCTTTACCTCATATAGCAGACATGTACTTATTATTCTATTTCTGTCCTCCTGGATACAGAGACTGGTAGACTGTGACATGTAGATCACAGACTCGGTTTAATAACTGTCAGTGCTGTAGCTTAGCATATTGCACATATAAACCCCACAGAGATTGTCTGGAGGGCTTATGCAAATTTAAACAGCTTCTTGTACATTGACCATTTAGTCTACCTCTTATTTCATTTGAGCTCTTTATGGCTCATCTTTTTTATTTTTTTCTCTGCCCTGTTCCCCAGGATGAGCTGACAGATAACCAGGAGCTGATTCAGACCTACCGCCTCCACATCGCCCAAGACATCAACCAGGACAACCTGGCCCTCTTCTGTGGCTCCTACCAATAGTACGATGCAATACAATTGTATACACTAATAATGAATGTTGTCTGTGTTCTATGTGCAGTTACTTAAGGTTTTCTTCAGTTATAGTGTTCTTGCTCACATTTATTGTTACAGCTTAGGCAAATCTTCACTATGACCACATCTGAACACATATAATGTAACTATGCATCACGAAATGCAAACAGGGGTTCAATATTACATCATGATGTGTGCAGGAAACCAGGATTTCTGCCAAGTCACCTTACAGTTAGCCAGATCAAACTGTTCCAGCTCCAATAACTCATCACAATTTGTCTCCCTCCACCAGCCGTCGGGACCTGGAGATCGAGAGGCCAATTGTCGGTCTGAATGAGGACACAGTCAACACACTAACGTAGGTTTTCAGACCAAGAAGACTCAAATGAAAACATTTGTGCTTGTTTGCACAGTTTTGAGAATATATACAGCTCATCTTTTCCCTAATCTAGGTGCCCTGCTTTGCTGGTGGTTGGTGACACATCACCTGCTGTGGAGGCTGTGGTGAGTTACACTCCATCATCTCAGTAACCCAAGTAGGAAGCTTTGTAAACTGTTAACAGTTGAGCTCAGTATTAACCTCTCATTGATTTGTCAGGTGGAGTGCAATTCCAGGTTAAATCCGACCAAGACCACACTGCTAAAGGTGAAGCTTTCTGTATTACGCTTGTTGAATGGATAAATAACATATTTGATAGCCATTATTTTACAATAAAAAATAATTAATTTTTTTCACAGATGGCTGACTGTGGAGGCTTGCCCCAAGTGGTACAGGTGGGTTTGTTAGTGAAGACACACGTTCATGCACTTTCCATGTCATCTGACGATTTAATTTTGTTGTCTTAATTATCTAACTTGCTCTTAATTTTAACCTTCATCTTTTATCTTTCCACAGCCAGGGAAACTTGCTGAGGCCTTCAAGTACTTTGTTCAGGGAATGGGCTACAGTAAGTAAACATGTTCTCATGTATTTTTGCTGCTTGTGGTCAGTGAATAAAAACATCCAAAAATAAACTTATACTGGTTTAAACTAGCCGACTCTACACTAAATGTCCAAGAACTGTTTACCTTTTGGGCTGACGTGTTTGTGGTAAAAGGTTTGGGTCTGTGTTCTTCACTGAATTTCCTGTTGACGTGAGTGCAATGAAAAAAGTTACTTAAATGAGCATTGTTTTCGCTGCAGTCTGCTATGAGCTTGTTGCTTAACACCCTTGCCGATGGGGTTTGGACCGCGGCCAGCAGCGCATGAAAAGACAGTTTTTTTTGTCAGCCTGGTCACGGAGAGGCAGCCTGAGCGGCTCGGTGGACGCTAACACCATTTCCTCTCTGCTCTTTGCAGTGTGTGGTTCCCACAACCCTCAGTAGGTGAGGTGTGAGTGCTTTTAGCATGACTGAAATGACAGTGGCACTCGAGATACGCTGAACAGAAATTCATTTCCTGTTCAGCACAGAGTGGGCGTGAAAAGTACCCTCTGTTTTATTTTTTGTGTTCTTTTTCTGCCTGTGTGCTTTTCTTTTCTATCCACACTTGTTTAATGATGCAGTCTCTTTCTAGAGACACTCAAAATGCATACTTAAACAGACCCTCAGAATTTTATGGTCATTCATCAGCCAAAAACAATAGACCACACTGACTTGCAGTACACCAACCAGACTCTGCTCCTTGGATGGATGAAGTTATGAATGTAGGTTTGCTTGCTCTGGTCACAGATGACGCCCGTCTGCGTGTGTTTTTCTGTATTGCTAATTCTCTTTTGCCCTCACCTGTTCCCAAACCCTTCACCGTGGGAGGCGCCCTTGGGTGTAGCTAGTGTGCCGGTGCCTCAGTGTTGCTCTAAAGGCCACCAAGTCCCCCTGTTGAGTAAATGCCACCTCAGGATTAGACCAGATTAAAAAGAATGTTTTCACGCAGAGAAAGTGTGGAAAATAAATCTCACCACCTCAGCGTGTTTCTGAAAGCTGCTTTTCCCTCATTAACACGTTGCCACAGTGTGAAATGAACATGAGAAAGTGCCAGGAAAGTACAGGGAAATCAAGACTTTTAACTTACACACATGCTATGATTTCTAACTTGTATTAATTGGATTTCTTGGTGATGATAGCAAACGGCTTTGTGTCCAACCCGACCACCAAGCAGAAACAGGGCCTCAGTTTTAATCAAAAAGGTGGGATGAAGCAACATGAGAGCTCCCTTTTCAACCTCTCTCCCTCTTTGTTTCCCTCTTTGATCATTGCTTACAGTTCCCTACGTTCTTCTCAGTCACCTGAGCAACGAATCAGGTACCAGGTTCTCGAGCAGCTGCCAGACTTGAAGGCTTTGAACCCACTGGCCTCTTAACACTCCACAGTGCATAAATGTCAATGTATGCAGAAATTCTCCAGAGAGCTGTTTGATATTTGTATTCAGCAGCAGCCAGTACTAAAGACAGTGAGACCCTTCTGCATACCTTGACACACATTTATTCATCTCCCTGCTGGAGTTTGTCGTGTTAGCATGGATTCTGTCCTCAGTGTCCTATTTTGTTGCATGACCTGCTGGTGTTGCTTCATGTCAGTTCAGTTGGATTGCTGTATTCTGCTGTTGTATTGCTTTCCTGTTTTATTTTCAACAGTGGGGACTCATGCAATAAGTTTCCGTTACGCATTTCTTTTATTTGATTAGTCTCCATATTTATAGAACTGTTTGCATGGTAAGCACTTCTGTTGTGGTTGCATGTGGGTATCTGAATGTTCCCACAGTGCTCTGAGTCTGTGTGCAGCGTGAGTGGAATATTAATGCGTGTCTCTCTTTTTCAGTGCCGTCAGCAGGAATGACTCGCCTGGCTCGCTCGCGCACCGCCTCCTCCTCCAGCATCACCTCCATGGACAGCAGTCGCAGCCGCAACAACCTCAACAGCCTGCTGGAGGGCAGCGCCACCGGGGCCCTGGACAACCAGGCCGGACCCCAGACCATGGAGGTCTCCTGCTGAACTCCACCCCAACCCGACCCCTGCACACTCCCATAGTAACTTATGTGCCCCCTCCCTCTCCCTCTCTCCCTCCCTCCCTCTCTCCCTCCCTCTCCCTTTCTCTCTCTCTCTTCTCTCTCTCTCATCCTGCTCCCTAAGCACCTCCACGCCAGGAGGATCTGTAATGAACTATGTGATTAGAAAAAGATGATGTAATAAATATATTAACAGATGCATATTATTAAATATTGAATATTGAATACACTGTCAAAGTCACATTCCGACCAGAAACCATAACTACATTCAGATGTGTTGTATATTCAGATGGTCAAACCATATCATTGACTCAACTTTCCCACTTTGTATTTATTTTTTTTCACATTGTCTTTGTTTTAAAATGTCTTCACGCAAACTGTAGAAATTTTCCATGTCTTCAAAACAACTTTTTTTTTTCATTACACGGTACATCACTTTTACTGTTTCAGCTCTTCTGTTGTGAACTCTAAACTTGTGGTTTGCATTGATTGTGAGTCACCGTATCTTTGTATTTTTAATCTCAAACTCGCTGCAGCGTGGCACTGAATTAGTCACAAAGCGTACTGACGGATCACTAAACCTACCGTAGCTGCAGAATTAAAGGTGAAGTGATGTGGACGATAAACTGTAGCACACTATCAGTAAAACTAAATCAAAGCTGTGGAGAGCATTCAGTGTAAAGATGTGCTGTACCAGTGTGTCACCTCCATCATTTCACATGCACTCGTTCATTTTGGATTCTTTTTGTAATTGAACTCCTTTTCTTCCTGCCTTGTGTTGATGTTTTCGTTCAGTTAAATAGATTCTCCAGTGATGTTTTAACAACCTGTAACAAGTGGGTTTCTGATGTGAGAAGTACGAGTCCCTTCACTGAGGGGCCCAGCAGTGCTTCTCACTATCTGCTGATTCAACTCATTTATATTACTACTGAATAAAGCTACAACATAAGAACATGTCTGTCTGCTGTTTGAATTTATCAACTCATTGCCAAAAATTCTGCACACACAAGGTGAATGTGTTTGGGTGAAAGAAAGAAAGAAAGTAAAGTAGTAAATATCTCTGTGCAGAGCGCGCAGTACTTTCCTCTTCTGTAAGTGGAAAAGTGAGGTGACTGTGGTCAGTTAGTTTCCAACCACACTTGTTCTTATTTCCTCACAGAGTGACAACTTTTGATAGCACAATGTATATTCATCACACATGAAGAAAAACAACTACTCAGTTATACAAGTTATGTATTTTTCATTATTTTTAAATTTGGTAATTTTTTTGTTTGTTTTCAGTCTGGTTTAGTCTCAGATAGTTTACAGAATGGCTTTTCTTTTGACTCAAGTAATGTGTTGTTTGAAACCATTTTATTTCTGTTCTATTGTTTTTTTTATTTTGTATTGTTTAAAAATGTTAATTTAACTCAACTGTTTTTTATTTAGTTTTATTACTTTCAGTATTAAATCTAGTTTTCACTGAATTATAATGGTAGATTTTAAGTAGTTTTTTTAGTAGTAGATTTAAGTAGGTCAAAATAGGTATTACTATACAAACAACACTTAACTAATAAACATACTCAGTTGTCCTCTGCTCTGGGACCTCAAAAAGCCCTCTTACCTTTGAGATAATATGCTGGGTGCTCTCTGGAGATTATTTTGTCCTGGGCACAGGAAAAAATCTGCAGTGCTGAACTTATGCACCAATTCCACCTCATTCTTGATATATCGACATGTTTGATCAAATTAACAAAAACTAAAGACAAAGTCATTTCCTATATAGTTTGTGTTAGTTTTGCAAGTACACACTATCAATTAACTTAGTTGTCATTTTTTTCATCCGTCTAGTTTCTATTTTTATTTCAGTTAACTGAAGTGATTTTACCTCCTATTTTAAGCGTTTGGTTTAGGTTTAGATTACTATGAAACGCCTGGATCAGCTGCACTGGAAACAAACTACAAGATAGTGACCTCAAACTAAGATTCTGTACAGGATGTTATGGGTATAAAGCTCTGAATGTTCATGATCTGATGTTCATACCACCCACTGAGGCTTCTCTGATCATGTTGGTGTCTCTATTGTGCAACATGACAATTTTCCTGCAGTGGCAGCAAAGAGAAATTAACGAAGAACACACAGGGATGGACACAGTAATATCTGGACACTATATTTTATCAACATGCAACAAGATCAGATAAGATGTTCCTTCATTGATCCCCCTTGGGAGAAATTTGCAGGTAACACAGCAATACAGAGGGAAATAGTAGCAGCACAAGAGTAAGTCTCAAAAAATAGAGACAATAATAAAGAGATATGTGAAGAATTAAATAACAATTTGAATAGAAAATAAAAACTATGAGAATAAAGATAAACATACTATATACAGTAGATGTCCTTGTTTGTACATAACCTGTATTGATTACTCACTGTTAACTGCAGTAATTTAGTTTTTTTTTTTTTTTGTCTAACCCTTATGCATTCAAAGATGTCACTTCTTGTCTAATACAACCAGAACACAATCATTTTAACCATAAAAAACTAAATGTTCATTAAGATAACATTTACAGGAACCAATTCAGAACACCATTTGAGAAAGATCTCCTACTTTCATATGGAGCTAATTGATTTTTGATAAGAAGTTCTTTCCATCGGTGCGAACATGCAGTTCTCTGTGATGATGACAGACACCAATTTCGACCTCTACTGGTAAAGATTAATCTATTGTTTCCATCCACCATCTGCCTCCAGATAAGTATATCTGATTAAAGACGGGAACAAGGAGTGATCTGTGAGCATGAACTTGAAACCAGCACATCATTTCTGCCATCTCTGATGTGCATAAATGAATATTTATCGTTTAGGGCGGCACATTTCTCATTGAGTGAAGGATACATTGTTTGTTTCATTTGACTTTTTCATACACGAACAATTTACTGGCACAAAATGCCCTTACTGACAGTCATAATGCTTCATGACTGCTCTGTTTCATTGACTCAGCGGTGTCAGTATGATGGATAAACGTGTGACTGTTGATAAATCAAGGCAGAAGTACGCTGGCAGGGGAGCGTTCATCATGTTTCTGCAGAGGTTTGACCCTTATCTGACAGAAACATCGATGGCATCACTTTAAACTAACTGATAGTAACTGTAATCAGAGTGCTGACTGGACTGACAGGGAAAATGTAGATAAACTTTTCCATTAATCAGACATAACAGATCAACTATAAATGAACCTAATCAACAGAAACTGTTTGTGTGCAATGATAGCACCGTTTCGGGCCACCACAGTGCGCCACAAGCTGTATGTACATGCAAATGCTGCTTACGTAGACACACAGCTCATTCCATAAACAAGTGATGCACTGTTAGCTCCACTTGAAAACACTCTGCCTCAGAGAGATCAACACAAGCTTTTTTTTTTTTCTGAGTCAGGATGTCAAGGTCTCGAGCGTCACAGGAAGCTGCAGCAGTGTGACATACATGCAGGAAGCCTCGTCTCCTCGGTCAGCCCCTCCTCTATAAACAGCTGCGAAAACACAGCAGTCTTCATGGGAACAGAACAGAGGGGGGACCACAGTCATTCTGATTGATCAGCAGGCCTGAGTGGGAACCTGAGCTCTGACATTTAAACACAACAGGCATCCATTTGAATGTGTGTGAGCATTTTTCATTAGGAAGATTTGGAGTTTACCAGTCAATCAGAGACAGACCTGGCTCAATATCAGCGAAGAATCTAATTTCTGTGCGACACATCTAATAGAGAAAAAAATTAAAGGAGGTGAGTATGATACTTGCTTAAAGGAAGCGTCATTTCTCTTTTCATTTCATTTCATTTTCATCCACTCATTTTGTCCAATGACTTGAATTTTGACCCTAGAATATTAGTAGCTTAATGCCTGATCACTTGTTTCGTATAAGTGATTCATTATTTTTTTCTCTAAGTGAATCAGTTGCTGGTTAAAAGGTGTTTTTTAAATGAGTTGAATTAACATTAAGCTATTTTATTAACCTACTTCTGCTGCTGCTATATTAGAGCGATAACACTTTACAAAAGGGTACAAATTATACGCTAATGCAATGAATTTCTAACCAGCGCATTTCTCATGATAATTGTGTGCATGTATTAATGCAGGATGGATAATGAACTCCTGTTGCTCACATTAACATGTTACTATCACTGTGTGTGAATGGAGTTTTAACTCACAGATTCTTCACACATTAATCAATATGCATCAAGTCAGATGGATTTCAGTTAGATAAAAGTCTATTTATTCATGTTTTTATATTTACATTTTTGCATTTTATGACCAGTTTGATTAAAGAAAATTACTTCATGTTTCTATGTGGACGGGTACTGTTCTGCTCTCAGAGAGACTGAACAACACGGGTGTTAAAATAAAAGTTTTATGTAACTCAAATCCATTTAATTTGGTGGCATTCGTGTGTGAAGTAACACAGAGTTAACAGTCCTTAACTGATGATCTATTTAAGTGTTGACTAATCACATAAAGTTGTGGAGACTTGACAATTTGTTAATGATGAGCAAAAAGATTTCATGATACATCCTGCATTAAATCGTCATGAATCACACATTAATTAATCATTACTTAAGTATCTGATTTGTAGCCTTATTATGAAGTTACCGAAAAAAAAAGTTATATGCGTCATAACCATAAAATGTCATCCTTTCATTATTCGTGTCTGTCACTCTCATGCGAAGTCGACTTTATTCCTCGCAAACATGCTGCATGGAAATTTAACACAGGATATCAGTGCCTCTTGTTGTGGTTTGGCGCCTTCCTGTATCATCTAGCTTTTGTCGTCAGGCTGTAAAATAAAGTACCCGCGAGCTTTTTCTCTGGTGGCAGTCATAATGTGATAACTGGTGGGATAACTGAATTTTGAATGCGAAGGTTACTGAAGGCCCTTGAAGGCACACAGCTTTCTGATGATGCACCCCCATCTCACCCTTTCTCTGTCTGTGTCTCTCTTTTTCAGCCACAAGAGTCATTTCACATCAGCAACAAGCCAAGGAACATGGGGACCTGCCCCATCAGATGTCACTCCAACCGTACAATCCTAGAGAATTCAGCTGAACCTGTTACATCAGGTAGATTATGTCCCCAAATCCTCAACACGCAAAAGAAAAAATAAGAAAAATATAACTTGGTTTATTATATTTGTCTCCTTCTTTCTCTCTGCAGCCAACGAGGAAAGCATCACTGTTTCCCTCTGTGACTACCCGTCCTTTGGGCGTACAGAACTGACCATGTGCATTGGAGAGCAACTCACCGTCCTCTCAGAGTGCGTGACACGGCATCTAATGTTTCACCTTCACCCTTGTTCTCACTTAGAGAGATGCAATTAGTCATGACCGCTTTTTTTCTCCAACAGTGACGGTGATTTTATGATCGTGAGATCCACAACCACAGGCCGTGAGAGCTACGTACCCACAAACTACACCGCCAAGGTAACACACAGGTAAGACCCTGTCACATGGACGTGCATTAAAACGTCTGTCTTATCACTGTGTGTGTAAGAGAGAAAGCAGAGGAGTTGTACAGAGGTTTGATGAAAGGCGGGGAGTTCCCTGACAGGTAGGAGGAGTCTCTGTGAAGTTGCCCTTTACCTCAGTGGAGACAGAGGCTTGGAACAAGACTTCAGTTCTCTCCAGAGACAAGACGTCAGCCTCTGCCTAATGTACTTTCAGTACTCCTCCAGTGGGGAATGAGCTTTGATATTGTTCATCTGTATTTTCCAAACTTGAAAACAAAAGCAACATACATATATATATATATATATATATTTGTCTGAACAGCAACACTGTCTCACTGTCCCCATGTGTCTCTCTCTGTGTTCAGGTGGCTGTTCACAGGCATCAGCAGGTACAAAGCAACAGAGCTGCTCATGCAGCCTACAAACCCCAATGGAGCCTTCTTGATCCGAGAGTCAGAGACAAACAGAGGTTAGAGGGTTGTTTCCTGCTTCTTTAATTCTGACCTGTATTATAAGCAAATTCAATCCAGCTGTAGCTTCAGTGTGTAAAATTAGCTTAAATAGAATGTCCTCATTTTTATTGTTTCTGATGAAGTTTTCACAACTCCGATCAAGTCAGATCAAGAAAATGGCTTGATTTGCATTAGAAACAACTGGATCTATGGTTTAGGAAGGATAGGGAACATGACTTAATGCTGGAACAAATGAAGATTCTAGAGCTGTGCAGTTTATTTAACTGTGTGGTTTTCTGATGTTCAGATTGTTACTCGCTGTCTCTCCTGAGGAGGACCAACTCTTCATACCAGGACTGTGTAAAGCACTACCGCATCTCTTACCTCCAAAACAGCTGGGTCTACATATCTCCAGGACTCACCTTCCCCTCCCTGCATCACCTGGTGGAACACTACTCAGGTTTGTATTGAGGATGTAATGCTTATATTCTGGCCTGAACCTACCAGAGACAAAATCTAAATATTAAAATGTCACCTCCTTTCTCAGAGTCTGCAGATGGATTGTGCAGTCGGCTGACCAGGCCTTGCTTCATCCAGGGTTTCGACAACGCTCGAGATGCCAGGCCTATACCCATAACTGTCAGGAGGCCGACTATCAACTGGAAGGACATCAGCAGGTGTGGCAGCCTCTACTAATGACCGCCACAAGATGTCACTCTGTTACTTGTTGTAAAGTAGAGCATGGGCCTCTAGTCAGAAATATGTTGCATCAACTTTACAATAACTTGTGATTCATTGCTGCTTAAACTCAGTGTGAGGCATGCATACAGTACCAACAGATAAGACTGCGGTTGTACTGGGCATCTGCCAGGTTTGATTTTGTATCCTACAGTTTAACTTCTGTTCATGTTTATACACCAGTTAAAAATAGTCATAGATACCGAATCCGTGTTTGGGAAAACTCAAACCAATATTATGATCGCTTTACTCATTCAGATCCTTCTCTGTCTCCTTCAGGTCAGTGATCTTCAAGAGGAAGAGGACAGAGTCAGGTAACTCACTGGTGAGCGAGGGGCTGAGGGAGGCCATCACCTCCTACCTCCAAATGACAGAGGGCAACGATCACAGCTGGGACACCTGACCTGAGGAAAGACAAGCGAATCAGTCGGAGAGAATAAAGTCAGTCAGATGCTGTCCTGCCTCATCTGTGGTTTGGGCAAGCCAGTAGACAAGGTTGTTTGCATGCCCATGCATAGTCTCCGTTGACCGCCCTGGAGCAGCAGGAGGGCTGAGACACTACAATGTTTGGAGTCATACTGTATGTCTGTAAGAGGACTGTTTCTTTGTGTGTGTTCAGACAGGCCCACAGTGGAGGTGTGCGCTGAGAACTGAATGTCATTTGGTCTCAAAAGTTGAATGTTTCTTTTAATTTATAACTTAAAGTACATGCTTTTTGAATGCAAAATGTGGATAATATTCTAACATGATTGTTGTCATGGTAATGTTATTGGAATCCAATAAAATATGTGACAAATAAATAACATATAAATATAACCACCCCAAAAAAAAGTGAGTCTTCCCTGTTTTTTTCTTGGGAAAATATGTAATTATAATAAACAGAATACAAAACCTGTGCAGTGTATGTGGCTGAAGCCAGTGGCTCTTGCAGAGTGAGCCTCTCTGCCAGCAGATGCCGCTTAATTACCTCCAATAATGCATCAAAGCCTTCCACTTCCTGCCGAACAGTTCAGTTCAGGAAGAAGAAATAATGGCGACGCTTCTGGGGTGCGAGTCCCCTTGTACTGGAGGAAAACGAAGAAATTGCAATAGCAACATCGTCACGAAGTTCACGTCCAGCAAAATCACTGGTCAGGGTTTCAGTCGAGGGACGCAGGTAAGAGAAACAATGAATGTTTCGACCGTTTCGACATACGAATTGTTGATCGACGCAGACCAGGGACTTGCGCTGGAGTCCAGCCTGAAAATGAAGACGTAGCCCTGGAGGCTTGACTGGGGATGAACTCGCTCCTGCCAGCTTTGGCTTTGCAGCTAGCTTCAACGTTATGTAGTATTTCTATAGAGCAAACCATTGGCTTTTTGCTCCATTGAGTTCTGGATAGTAATATTTGCTCGCTGACAAGGGAATTAACGCCAGCCTTACAAAATGTGCATGAAACAAGCTCCGCTTCAAGTGGGTCTTTTGTTGTTAGCTTCATGTTAGCTTAGCATAACAGGCCAGGTTAAATACGATAATAAAAACGCTCTGAACCGAAGGTTTGTCGGGCTGGTAGTGTGGTTATCAGACGGTGGGGTGTGAATGTTTCTAGAAAGCACGTACTTTACTTTTGGGAGTATTTACATCGCAATAATCAACGGCCTTAACATTTGCTAATGTTAGCAGACGCGTTAACGTCAGCTAGCTAGCTAAGCCAGCTGAACAGCTCAGGTGATTACGTAACCACACAGTATCCACAATAACTATCGTTTCCATAAATGGATACGCCACAGCAGCTGTTTGCACCAGTTAACGTAAGCAAGTTTTTTTTTCTATTGTTTCCACACAAGCAAATATTGACACGATAATGATAACTTCGGAGCACATATTTGTCAGGTCAGTTTTAGTGTAACGCTTGTTTACGTCAACTGTTTTGACCAGTGTTCGGCATATGGACGTCACACCTGCCCTGACATTTTGACACTTTGAGACACTGTATATCGATTGCACCTCGTTCCTTACACTCTCCTGACTTACGCCTCTAACGTTACATCTCTAAGCTGATTAAAACATTTATTACCTTGCAGTTAAACTCGTGCATTTTACCTTGCTGACTTGCAGTTTTATGGTAAGTGTGAAATGCTATCATGAACTCATCAGAGGCTATATCCTTTATAACCGTTACAAATGTGGAATTTGACAGTTTCTTAAAGACGTGCCATACTCTGAACACTATGCAAAATACACTATCATTAAGTCAGTAATTTAGGTGTCTAGGAAGGGAGTTGGTCGTCGTGACTTGCCAAAAGCTGCTGTTAAGAACTCAAAACATTCCCAAAAGCTACTCCATTGTGTCCTCCTCTCCATTCATCACACAATTTATAGTTACAAAAATATGAACACTTTCTCTGTGATCAAGTGAAAGTGTTGTCAGCATTTAATTTGTACGTTTTAAAATGCATTTATGGTAAATGGATTGTCATTTTTGGTTGTTTTTCAGGGCAGATTTCCTCTGATCACTTACTTATTATCTATTAGGTGCTTTTCGTTATTTTATCTCAAATGAGAAGAATTATCGTGAGACAGGTGTGAGCCTCTTGTTTTAGTCATACTGATTTTCAGGGCATTTAAAAGCACATTTAAAAGAGTCAGTTGGTGCCACTTTGGCGAGTGTTGAATGCAGCAGGGTTCGGTTTGTTTACTGCTATGACACTGCTCAAGTATATAGAGAAATAATGTTCAGATTTTACAAAGGAGCTTGTCTCTTGCAGAAAGACACAGTTATTAGTCAGCTTTTTCATATTGTGTTTTATTCACAGTCATACAGTTTGAGAGATAATATCACTTTCCATGCACATGTCTTTTGTCTCACTGCTGTCACAGCCATGTATTTTTAAAATGGTTGTTGACTTTAAGACTCTGCTTCACCTTATTACCTTGTTCCAGAGTAAACTTGCACCCACAGACTGAGCCAAAACAGGTCTCCTTTGTTCCTCAGCTTGAGTTATTTGAGGGATAAAATGAAGATCTGATGAAGTTGTTTTCAGTTTCTGTTCTCTGTTGCCTGGTCTGCTACATGACCTGAGGTGTGGCTGACCTTAAATCAAATTTAAAAGGTGTTTCACAAGCTCTATTCTCTAAAGACATTTGTTTGTGTTCAAAAGCTGACATTTGTTGTCTGTTAAGGAAGATTATCTGAAACATGGGTTTTCCAAGCAATATGTGTTAAATATTTATATATGACTGGCCATATACGGAAGCATTTATAGAGTGCATATACATGTTTTCTACTTCGAATCACTCTATGCTTTTCTCTGCATGAAACATGCAGCTGACACCAAAATAAAGTTAAAGAAGACTAAAGCCTTACATGCACTAGTACAAGCAAAAATAGATGATTTAAAACCTCTTTTGAAGCACTGATGCAAATAACCATACACTGTGCATGTTGCACTATTTCAAGTTGCCTTTGCTTTTGTGCTGTAGCTCCCAGGAGGCCTGCTACAGGAGAGAGATAAAAGGGCCAAGTGGCATGGCATCCCTACTGTGCTGCAGAAGCTCTACGAGAGCAGCCATCCCAACAGTGACCTCTCCCATGCCCATAGCTTTCTTAAGGTAACCACACAGCACTAGTCCACCCAACAATGAGATACGATACCACAATGCTGTGGTATCGCTGGGTTTAGCAGCTTGTTGATTAATGTCACACTTGGGGCCGGGCTGATTTAAATTAAATGTGGACAATGGGTTTTTGTCAGGTATTATCATCCCAGCTCTCCATGGAGGCCATGTCTTTTGTCACGGAGGACAGGAAGACTGCTCAGGAATCCACCTTTCCCAACACGCACACCTTTGACCTCTTTGGTGGAGTCGATGTAAGTTAGACATCTCTAGTGCTTGATGTTCTCCAACTATTGGACTCTGACATTGTTACATTTAGAGAAGCAGTTGGCGAGTGTTGGTATAGCTCAGACTGTATTGGCTCACAGCACTGAATGCTCATTTTCCTGTTTCCCTGAAGCTGCTTGTGGAGATCTTGATGAGACCCACATTAACTATGCAGAAGAAAAAACCCAAAAGTAAGTAGGACTGACCTTAGATCTGTGAATATGTCTTTGTTTATAGAAAAGTGAACTCCTTTTGAAATGATAATTGATTTTAATCTCATGCTACTTCGCTCAGTTAGACTAACGTCTGTGTTTCTGTTACAACAGTGAATGATGACCTGGTCAAGGACTGCCTAAGTGTTCTTTACAACTGTTGTATATGTGTAAGTATCCGCTTCCACTTTGTATGTACTGAGGAAATGTCAGAGGTGCATCATACCTTGCTTTAGTTGTAGCATATGCGCATAGCTATAAGTATTTTTATTGCAGTTGGTTTTGTGCTGTAACATTGGGTTGAAGATATGATTGAATTAAAACATATGTTTGTGTTCTTTTTTCAAAACACAGACGGAGGAAGTCACAAAGAGCCTGGCAGGGAGAGACGACTTTGTTCTGTTTCTCTTCACCCTCATGACAAACAAGAAGACCTTCCTACAGACTGCCACCCTTATTGAAGATATTCTTGGAGTTAAAAAGGTCAGAGTTATCCTTGTACTAAATCCTCAGCATGAGCATTTAAGCATTGTTTATGGGCCTGTAAATCCACTGTTAGAAGGCCTTTGAAGTCACTTTGTGATTTATGTGGTGACACATTTGGCAATCCTAGTCATCTTCTTCAAAATTGATAGCTTTATGTGCCCCTTTGTTACAGTAATGACAAAACTCAATTTTTCTGTGCAAATAACAGCCCTTTTTATTTTGTGCTCTGCAGATAAATTAGTATTGTTATCAGCTCACTCTATTGTTTTTGTACAGACACCTCCAGTGCCAGAATGATTGTGCCTGGCGGAGCTTCAAACACCCTTATGTCACACCCAAGCCTTAATTTTAGAATCGTTCTGTACTTTGCTTGAATTTCTCTTGATATTCTTCAGCATGTTAATATGCATGTCACGATCTTTGCTTCGCTCTTTAGTAAGACAGCTCTGTTGTCTTGACCCCAGATACATATTTGTTCATTACTATATCTTAACTATAAAACTGCCACTCGATCAAGGTTGCTTTGAGTTTTTTCTTTGAAATTTCTGCTCCTGGTATTTTTAATTAATGGTTAAGATAACAAGGAACAGATTGACACAGCTTATCTTCTTCTTTTTAGTAATTATGACGGAAACATTTATGTTTTGCAACTTAGCAAAGGCATTTCCAGTCCAGACCACCAGTTTTAGTAGGAATATTTATTTGTGCACATAATGCACAAAACTACAGCTACTTATAATATGTCTACATTATTTTAGATATCTTACATCACTCAGCATTTATAATTTATTTTATGTTTAGTTAGGTAAATGGAAAATTGTCAAGGAGTAAAAACTGAGATACCAAGGACATTTCTTGCTTTCAAAAACTCTAATGTATGCAGAGGCATAGCATGAGGAATGCATTTTGAGAAAATGCTTGTTGCTAGTTTGGTAGATATATATAGTCAAAAGGATGGTATGTTTATATTATTTACATTTTGTTTTAGCCTCTCCATAAACTGATCTATTGAAATCTGATTTAAAAAAAACTCCTGCGGTTTCAGTAGGAAGCAAATGTAGTCAGTCTGCGACTTGTTAATTGCGTAAATGTGATATTTATCTCCTATCAGATTTGTTAACAGTTCATATGTTTGTGTATTCAGGAGATGATCCAGTTAGAGGGTATCCCCAACCTGTCAGGTCTGGTCCAAAGCTTTGACCAACAACAGCTGGCCAACTTCTGCCGCATCCTGTCGGTCACCATCTCAGAACCCGATGTTGGAAACGACGACAAGCACACCCTTTTGGCCAAAAACGCCCAGCAGAAACGCAATGCTAGCCCCTCGCGGGCAGAAGTCAACCAGGGTAGGTTGTCTTCAGTGGTCAGACTGACTGTATTATGTATTGTGTGCCATTGCGAAGAAGGGATCAGTAAATTGACTCTTTCTCAAATAGTAACCCTGCTGAACATCCCTGGCTTCATTGAGCGGCTGTGTAAGCTGGCCACTAGGAAAGTGTCTGAGGCCACAGGAGCTAACTTCCTGCAGGAGCTGGAGGACTGGTACACCTGGCTGGACAATGCTCTGGTGCTGGACGCCCTCATGCAGATGGCTACAGAGGAGGCTGAGCAGAGCAGTACTGGTGAGACGGCTACTACTTCTGCTGCCTTTTCCCCATACTTGCTTAAATTCTCTGAACTTTGATGTAGATGGATTTTTTTCCCCACTTGTTTTCAGAGTCATCAGACGAGAGTTCCCTGGCCACCAGCCCCCTGAGACATCGACTGCCCCAGTCCATGAAGATCGTTCATGAGATCATGTATAAAGTGGAAGTTCTCTATGTGCTATGTGTCCTCCTTATGGGCCGACAGAGGAACCAGGTATCTATCAGCACTCATCCCCTTCCTCCTTGAGATTAAAACTGGAGTGTAGGGTCTCAGCAGCTCTGAAGTATGTATTTCACTGGATTTTGTTGCTGCACAGGTGCACAAGATGCTGGCTGAGTTCCGTCTCATCCCAGGACTCAACAATCTATTTGACAAGCTGATCTGGAGAAAATACACGGCTTCAAATCATGTGGTGCATGGCCAGAATGAGAACTGTGATTGTAGTCCGGTATGAACTTTTAACCCAACAGTATCCTTGCAAACATGACTCTGGCCATTAATGAACCTTTAACACAACAATTAACGCTAACTCACATTTTCATTGTGCAGGAAATATCCTTTAAAATCCAGTTCCTGAGGCTACTTCAGAGTTTCAGTGATCACCATGAGTAAGTAACCCATTTAGTTCCCTTGGATCTGACTATATCTTGTAAGTTTTATTTGTTGTTTAAATTATTTCCATCTTTCAGGAACAAATACCTTCTGCTGAATAGCCAGGAGCTAAATGAACTGAGTGCCATATCCATGAAGGCTAACATCCCTGAGGTGGAAGCTCTTGTCAACACAGACAGAAGCCTAGTGTGTGATGGGAAGAAGGGTCTCCTCACAAGAATCCTCACTGTCATGAAGAGGGAGCCTCCTGACTCGTCCTTCAGGTCAGCATCATGTAGGGCAAAGATCATTACGCAGGAACTAAGATGCTGACGTTCAAATAACCAAACTCTTTTCTTTAAAAGTATTTCTCAATATCTATCTCTGGTTTTGCTTTTTATACGTTTGCTGAAGCTCTCTGTTTGTCTATGTAGATTCTGGCAGGCGAGGGCAGTAGAAAGTTTTCTCAGAGGAGCCACCTCCTATGCAGACCAAATGTTCCTCCTGAAGAGGGGATTACTAGAGGTAAAACTACAACTGCAGATTTTTTTTCTCATCATCCATGAAAACACTCCACATCACACAGATCTTATCTTGTTTTGGATTTATCTTAAATGAATGGCTGCTCAGTTTATGCTTCCATCCCTCGACAGCACATCCTGTTCTGCATCATAGACAGCGGTTGTACATCTCGAGATGTCCTACAGAGCTACTTTGATCTGCTCGGAGAGCTCATGAAGTTCAACATTGATGCCTTCAAAAGATTCAACAAATATGTCAATACTCCAGAGAAGGTACCTTTTCACACCTCATAGCGTTTAAAAATGTATATGCTGGTCTAACAAAACACAATTTACCGTAATTTCTCAACTTGTGCCGTGGAAGACCACGTGTCTAATAGTATGCTCTAATTTCTGCTCTGTAGTTTCAGACCTTCCTGACGCAGATCAACAGTTCTCTGGTGGACTCTAACATGCTGGTGCGCTGCATCGTCCTTTCATTGGACCGTTTTGAGAGCCAGACGGAAGATGTCAAAGGTAGGACAGGATGGAAAGTTTACACATGTCGACTGGCAAACACGTCGATAAGAGAACATTTAAAGGAGGAAGAAGTTACTGAAATCCTGTCCCACCCTGGATAACTAGTTAAAGATTAAACATGAACAATAGAAAAATACGTAATTCTCCTACTTCAAGATAAGAAATAATTGGAAGTGCTTTTCCAAGAAGAGGTGATTAAACATTAATTTTGGTGTTGTCTTTTTTCCCAGTGGTGGAAGTACTTTCTGAGTGCTGTCTGCTGTCCTACATGGCAAGAGTGGAGAACAGGCTGTCTTTCCTTTTCAGACTGATCAACATCATCAACGTACAGACGCTCACGCAGGTCTCATTTAATTTTCACTTTGTCGCATGGATCCATTAGACTCACAAATAAATTGAGGGCTGTTTTGATGTAATCTCAAGCAGGTAGCATTTTAATTAATTTTTTTACTTGTCAGTATTGTGATATGTAATAGTTAATTACTCAAATCCTGTTCCTCTCTGCATCTATCCCATTGTTTCCTGCAGGAGAATGTGAGCTGTTTAAACACCAGTTTGGTGATCTTGATGCTGGCCAGAAGAAAGGCTAAACTGCCCTTCTACCTCAACGCCCTGCGGGAGAAGGAGTATGCTGAGAAGTACCCGGGCTGCCTGCTCAACAACTTCCACAACCTACTGCGCTTCTGGCAGCGCCACTACCTCAACAAAGACAAAGACAGCACCTGTCTGGAGAACGTGAGTAGCTCTGTTGAAAGGAAGGTATTTACTGTACAAAAGTGTACAAGAGCTGACCGTTGCAATCAATAAGCAGCACGAGGTGTGTCCCCTCTGTTTACTGCTTCTGTTCAGTCACTTAAATGTCATCTATTCAAAACATTCTGACAGGGAAATCACAAGTATGCATGCTGTGAAAACAAGCACAACTTTAAGTACTTTGAGTGCTGCTTCACAGTGACACGTGTCACGGGGCTGAAGGCAAGCTCAAACAACTGGTTAAGAGCTCAGTTCCAAACAATTCCCAGAGACTGATTTTTGAAAAAGCAGCTAAATTGTGTTCTGTGTAGATGTTTGGATAGGTGAAGATGTTGTGGGTAAAACACAGTTTTCAACTGCAGAAAATACTTTAAGAACCAAGACGGTGTTCCCGTTTTCAACTAAAGTAAGAATTTTGGTTCTCTGGCCACTTTCTGACCATCAAAAGAATCTTCTTAAAGCTCCACTGTCAAAGCTGAAAGGACAGTTGAGATGCAAACAATAATCTCAGTATTTCTCCTATTTCCGTTGAGGTAAAGCACACAGGAATACAACAGGTTGTTTGCACCTTCCAAACTTTGTGTTTCCAAAACTTTTATTTTTCCATGTGTTGGTAGAAAAGGGCCTTTTAATTTTGATGATGATGAAATGGACCTGGATGTGGTAATAGGCAAGTGTGTGCCAACAAATTAGCCATAACAAGTATAAGGGGATGAGATTGTTGTGCATTTTCTTGCTCTGCTGCCCCCAAGTGGCCGAAGATGACACTCATGCCTGCCTCAACGTAAACCATTTCCTAATATTGTCTAAGTATTTAGACAACCCGATCCATGACATTGTATGTAGCTTCAATTTACATTGCTTTAGAGTGACATTGCTTTGATAGAGTCTTACTTTCTGTTATTTAATGCTAAAATGATCACTGATTTTATTCATCCAGGAATACAGCTAGGTTAGAATGATTTCTCTGTCAAGTGTATGTATTATCATTTCCTCAAAACTATCCCTTACGCATGAAAACTCGCTTGACAGCTAACAGCAGGTAGCACATCCTGCGGTCAACAAACTAATTTAAGTGCTTTCTTGTTCTAAATCCTGTCTGGTTTCCCTCCGCAGAGCTCCTGTATTCCCTTCAGCTACTGGAAGGAGACGGTGTCGGTGCTGCTGGGCTCAGACAGGACTTCTCCGTGTGCCATAGCAAGCTACATTGATGAGCCCTTCATGGATCTGGACAGAGACCTGCTGGAGGATTGACCTTCAGTGTGTGCACTCGGTGTGCTGGGGGTGGGACCGGGCAGAGGGTTCACGGGGAGCATGGACACCTAAAGCTGGTGATGACTCCTCTGAGCTGAGCCATCCAGGCGCTTTGTGACTGCGTTCTGGATGTAAAGACTCACCTGTTTGCTGTCTGTACCTTCGCATGGAGGCCCTCATCACTGATGTGAAGGGATGAAATGTGTGTTTCCTCTCACTTAGTTACCATCCTCGTCTTCAAAGGAGGAGGGGGAGATCTGTTTGCCCACCCCAGATTGCCCCGACATCGTTTAACAGACAATTAAGGGACCTTGTGAAATGACACCGACATTGGTTGTTTGCTTTAGGTGAAATTCAAATAGAGCCTTTTATATAACCTATACAAAATTCTATGAAAAAAAATATGTATGATTCAACAAATTATATGTAAGAAAAAAGATTCTTTTCACGTGGACTTGGTTGGCCACAGATTACGTCGCCCAGATGTGCTGGTCAGTGGTTCATCACGGGGCTGCCAGGAGCTCTCTCACCACTACCTACACTCTCTGTTGACTCCATGCAGCTCCACTGCCTGATCTGTGGGGGAAACTGGTGACATTGGAGTCTTTGCAGGGGTCTTATCGATGAAAAGCATTTTCGTTTAACCTGTCCATGGGTCTATTTTATTAGGTGGCTATTGTTGATTGGTGCTTTCTGGCTCTACTCAGCACATTTTAGGTAGCTTGGGGGCCGGCTGACATGTTTCACAAATCACGCAGGGGTCCTGTCACCTAAAACCACTTGATCTGTTGTGGCTTCAGAAGCTTCACCCAGGGACTCGTTTCTTTACCAGGTTATTTTTGTTGACTTACTTTTGTCTTTGTTGAAAACAACGGCTTTTAGCTCTGGGTAAACTGTAGAATAAAACATTGCACAGATAAAAAATGTTTTTATTGTTTATTATATTTTAACACATTTGTTGATTAAAAAGTCTTCATTTTGTAACACAGTTTGTATCCATGTTGTGAGAGATGCTTTGGGAAGAGAATAAACTATGCAGGCGCTAGTGTTAAGATACCACTTTCATTGTTCCAGTCCACGCAAAGTTTATGTGAACTAGCCTTCTGCCTAACATCATCAGCATTGGACTGAAGGTTTACCACTTCCTCTGGTTTCTGGGATTTCTTAAAATCTTTGACTACAAGCTGAGAATGACAATCTTTCTGTGTGATGGCTCTTTCTGCATGGCACCACTTGATCTTTAGTCTGGATAAAGATGAAGCAGTGGGCACGGCTGTGTTGATGATGTGTCCATGGCCTGAATGTGCAGCTGTTCTGTGGAAAGATGCTGAGCTGAACAGACATTTGGTGTCTCAAATGAAACAGACCCAACCTGAAATAAGTACAAATGGATGAGCTACCTCATATTTTACCCTGACACCGTACAGATCGAACCACTTCTAATGACAAGTGTACAGTTTTACTCCCAGCATGTCATGAGTCATAATACATGTTCATGTGAATGTATAAGGGCATTTCTACAGTTGGCCCCTGATGCCATGAGTTACTAGTGCTATGCCGCCTTGGGATGCAAACACAAACGTCCTTTACACTTCGAAAGCCTTTTTATTTGCTTTAAAGCTAATTAACCAGAAATGTTTCCTTCTTTTCTAGCTTTCATTCAGCATGTCTTAAATCTGTTGATGGGTGTGCACATACTTTGAATTGGTTCATCTTTTGGGCTTTGCAGTGATGTTAATGCAACACTTTACAAGTGCTTCTCTCTTACACTCTGTTTCTCTGAGATAATTGCGACGGTTTCTTGATAACATTATTTCACACACAGGTTACTTACATCAGCAGTGTTGTCACATTCTTAGTACTGATGGTGTGTTATCATTGATCCAAATCCCTCTTATCACTTCACTCATCCACCATGGAAGTCAGCAAGGTTATTGGTATGAAAAACATGAATGTTGTGAGTGCTCTTCTGGAGCGACTGTATAAACAATCTCTGAACCCTGACTTCTGTAGCTGTGTGACCTGAACTCAGAGAGTGATCCTTCTGTATGATGCACACGAGAACTGGTTCTCGACAGTTATGCTGTATGTGGTGTGATGCTCCTAGTAGGCCTTAGATCTCATCCATTAGTTTGTATAGAAAACGGTGAAATGCTATCCCCTTGGCCACAAACATGCTGCATAGTGTTAAAATATGACACTATTTGGGTTTTTATTTTAGATCCCTCAGAGTTTGACTTCATTAACCGAAGATTTATGTAATGTTTGGCATGTTTTGCAACCTGTCCTGTATTCACATTCAAAACCATGTGGTGCTTTTTAACAAAAATCAAATATGATTGTGTCTCACCTCACGAGGATAAGCAGTAGTTTGTTGAAAGAACAACCTTTACAAGACGCTGATGGATTATATTCATGGTGTAAAATCTAAGTAATGAATTTATTTGAGATGACAGCCCATGTCTTTTTTTTTTTTTATTTAGCGTTGGCATTGAATAATGCGTAAAGTCTTACATGGTTGTGTTTAAAAACTCACTCTGGTCTTAATCTCTTACTAACCCGGTTTGATCATCAGATAATAGATTCATGGTTCAGTTTCACATTCTTCTATAAACTACTTACATAACTAACTTACACCCGTTTCCTCTAATGCTGGTATTGAACTTCATTTTCCTTATTTAACAGCTGTTTGTCCAGTTAATATTATAATAAATTCTTCTTTAGACCTTTTTTGTGTGATTTCCATTTTTATCGCAACTTCACATTTGGAGAAAAACAGACGGTCATCATAAAGGGTTTAAAAGTCTTTATTTGGATGTGTCCTCACAGTCGAGCACAGCTGTTGCAGCTGGCTGGCTGTGATATGTTTGGTCACGGTGGTCAGCCACAACACATCATTCAGCGAGCTGGAATACACAAGACAGGGATGTTTATTAGCAACCACATACACAGTGTCATAGAGCTACTCATGACCACACTAGACATCACATGAGAGGGCTGTGTGAGGTCGTCTTCAACAGAGGATTACACCCAGTCTCTTCTAAGATTAGTTCATGTTATGAAGCCTGCTGGCTAATTTTGACAAATACTTCCAAAGGTCATACAATTCAGCAGTACACTGGTATGAAAGGCATTATGTATTTAGTTTACTAACTTTGCTGCCTTGGTCACGGGTGCGAACCCGGAGCTTGTTGACCTGCGTTTCGGCCATGTCAGCCCTCTCCTCTGCATCCTCCAGCTCATGCTGGAGCTTCCTGTACTTGGACAGGTTGGAGTTGGCCTGCTCCTCCTGCAGAGAGAAAGCCAATAGGATAGTTCAGTGTACAGTCAACTGTAGAGGAGCTCCAGCTCTTCAGTTATTTTTACACTATATGAACCACCACAGCTTTGGTTAATGATGATCATTTATCACTGACAGTACAATAACACTAAGCTACTGACTCACCGCCTCTTCCGCCTGTCTCTTGTAACTCTTCACTTTGGCCTGCAGCTTGTCGATGAGGTCCTGCAGCCGGACCAGATTCTTCTTATCTTCCTCAGCCTGCACAAACAGCAAAGGGAGCTCTTACCCTACTGTCATTGTCTAAATTAGTTGTACACCCCAGCATGCTCTGTGCAAACAGACTGGTGGTTTACCTGGTAGGAGAGCTCTTTGATTCTCCTCTCGTACTTGCGTACTCCCTTCTGATACTCTTGGCTCTTCTTTTGCTCAGACTCCAGTTCATTCTCCAGTTCTTTGACCTACGAGCAAAAATGAGCAAATAACCAGTCCACCGTTCACAACTGCAAGCAAGAATGATCAGGTTTGATAGTGACTACATAGGCGTTTAATCTGCCTTGTCTCTCACCCTGGCCTCTAGCTTCTGGACCTGCTTCTTGCCGCCCTTGAGGGCAATCTGCTCAGCCTCGTCCAGACGCATCTGCAGATCCTTTATGGTCTGCTCCATATTCTTCTTCATCCTCTCCAGATGGGAGCTGGTGTCCTGCTCTTTCTTCAGCTCCTCTGCCATCATGGCTGCCTACAGATTGAGAAGATCGGTGTTAATTCCTAACTGGATTTGAAACAACAAGGCTAAACAATCTACCAGTAATCTGTAGTGGAAATTATAAACTGTAGATCATTCACTTTATCTTTAGTTTATCACAGATCTTACATCAGTGATGGCCTTTTTGGCCTTCTCTTCTGCATTGTGGCACTCCTGCACGGCATCGTCCACCTCACTTGACAGCATGGACAGATCACTCTCCAGCTTCTTCTTCTGGTTGATCAATCCAGTGTTCTGGTGCAAAAAAGACATTTTCAACAATCCTATCAGGATGAGAATGTCATTTTTTCTTGCTTTTAAAATAGTTTCTTTCATTTCTTAAACTTGTAACCACTAGCTGGAATTCAGAGGAACCTGACAGGTCATCAATAACAAGAACAAATAGCCTAGAAACACTGTCTGTTGGAGAGCGTTTCAGTAAATGACCACAAAGACTCGCTAGCTTGGAAAGCTATGGAGCAAACAACCGTCCTTTGATAAGCTCATTTATTTATTTGAAATGATTAATTCACCGTCAAAAGCACTGTGGGGAGGTTTTAAATGCATCTTCCTACCTGAGAGTGTAACAGGTTGACTCTCTCGGTGGCCTCCAGCAGCTCATGCTCAGCTAGCTTGCGTGCACGGTCATTCTGCTCCAGCAGTGCCCTGAGCTCCTCCACCTCTGCAGCCAGCAGGGTGTTCCTGCGCTCCATCATTGCCGCCTGCTCCTTCAGCTCCTCGTTCTGATGAGCAGTGTCGTCTAGCTCCAACTGAATGTCCTGGGGTCACAGATTATTTAATTAATGAACATGTTGACAATGGAGTGTGTTTCATGTAGGAATCTGACAGAAAAGTTAATTAATGGGCTGCAAGATGGACAGACCTTGATCTGAATCTGCAGGTTTCTCAGGAGTTTCTGGGACTCTGAGGCCTGCCTGTTGGCATGGCTCAGCTGCACCTCCATCTCATTCAGGTCACCCTCCATCTTCTTCTTCAGGCGCAATGCCTCGTTGCGAGACTTGGCCTCGGCATCCAAGGTGGTCTGCATGGACTCCAGCGTTCTCTGGTGGCTACGGCTAGAAGACGAAAGACGTTTTTATGTAGCGGTTGATAGGAGAGAATCAAAGGTCTGCTGTAAGAAGGACAAAAAGAGTCATCAGGGGAATCTCACCGAAGGTTGTCGATTTCTTCATCCTTCTCGGCCAGCTTCCTGTCAACGTCCACCTTCATCTGGTTAAGCTCCAGCTGGATGCGGAGAGTTTTGCTTTCTTCATGCTCCAGAGTGCCCTGAGAGAAACAGACAGTTACTGCTTAAAGATGTTCTGTAGGTCATCTTGGTGAAAAACATCCCAGACCAGAAGAAGGAGGAAGCGAAAGAACCAACACTGCTTACTTCAGCTTCCTCCAGCGCAGCTTGAATCTCACTTTTCTCCATGTCCAGCCCCTTCTTCATTTTCTCCAGCTCATGAATGGTTTTCGCTCCCTGGCTGATTTGATCTGACAGGTCAGCGATCTCCTCTGGGGGAGCAGCAGATAACTAGTTAATGTTGTGTGAAAAATCAATGTAAAACCAAGAATCCCTTCTAATCCAGCTTCGTAACAGGGTATTTGAGCTACGACAACAGGTACCTTGGAGGTTCTTGTTCTCCCTCTTGAGGGTCTCCAGATGATCCAGAGCCTCCTCGTAAGAGTTCTTCAGTTTGAAGAGGTCCGTGCTCAGGCCACGAGACTCTTTTTGAGAGGTCTCCAACTCTGACTGACACTCTTCATACTTCTGTCTCCACTCAGCCAGCACCTGGAGGAAACGAGGCAAACTCAAGTCATGAATTGGCCTTGCGGCACATGGTATCAGAACCTATTTCTAACAGGACAGGTTCACAAATATGCAATCATTCATTAAAGGCAATTATCTGCACCCACTGCCATCCGCTGATACCTTGTCAAAGTTGCGTTGCTTCTTGTCGAGGGCAGCAGCCGCAGCATTGGCACGTTCCAGGTCAATGACAAGGTCCTCGATCTCTGTCTGGAGTCGATGTTTGGTCTTCTCCAGGGAGGAACATTTGGCATTGGAAGCTTCCACGGTCTCTTCAGCCTCCTGCAGACGTGTGACCAGCTTCTTCCTAATGAGAACCTGACACATTTAGCGTTTGTGCATTCAAACGGTCTGCCATCTGATTCTGTAAGTTAGAAAGGCATCTCGCTCACTTGGCTTCCTCCAGCTCCTCAGTCCTCTGGATGGCGTCAGTCTCGTACTTCGTCCTCCACTGAGCCACCTCGGCGTTGGCCTTGGACAGAGCTCTCTGCAGCTCAGCCTTGGCTTCCTGCTCCTCATCGTACTGCTCCCTCAGGAGATCACAGTCATGTCGAGATGACTGCAGCGCGTGGGCCAGGGCGCTCTTAGACTTTAGAGACCAATCATAAAGGTGGGGGATCAGTGAGTCGGACTGGATGAAGTTTGAATTTCTGCAGAGGTAGCTACCAGTTTTATAAGCAACAACCATTGATACACTGATTAGGAGCTGACCTTATTCTCCTCCTCCAGTTGTTTCTTGAGCTCCTCGACATTCTGGCTGAAGGAGTTCTTGGCACGCTGGAGCTGGGAGACCATGGCTTCCCGCTCTTCAAGCTTCCTGCTCACTTCACCTACATGGGAAGGAGAAATCGATATCTTTGTTACTAACTGGTTTGTGAAATGTTTGTGAGATTTATAATAAAACGCAAGCTCCTTACCACTCTCAGCCTGAACACGGGCCCGCTGGGTGTTGGTTTCGTTGAGCTGCCTCTGGAGCTCGTCCGCCTTGGCTTTAGCCTCGTTCATTTGGTCTTCATAGAGACGACACATCTTCTCTGAAGTGGCCTGCAGACAAGAGAAGGACATTCTTGAGAGCTTGATCCATTTTGGTCTCATACCAGTTTAAGTCATTTTATCTACTTTGTTCCATCCACCTTGCCCTTGGAGAGCTGTTCCACAGTCGAGGCCAGATCGTCAACCTCCATCTTGGCCTCGCTCCTCTCCTTCTCCAGCTTTTGCTTGACTCGCTGCAGGCTGTCGATCTGCTCGCTTAGCTCCGCAACGCTGTCAGCATGCTTCTTCCGCAAGGCTGCCGTGGTGGCCTCGTGGTGCAGCATGGCTTCCTCCAGGTCTCTCCGAAGCTTCAGGTAATCTGACTCTCTCTTCTTGTTCATCTCGATCTGGGCTGAGGTGGCCCCACCAGCCTCCTCCAGGCGCTCACTCAGCTCTTCCAGCTCACGAGCCACATCGCCACGCTGCTTCTCCACTTTGGACCTTAAGGCGCGGTCGGAATCCAGCTCCTCCTCCAGCTCCTCTGTACGAGCCTGGGGGAAAGCAAAGGTCAGTTATTTTGTCAAAGTCATGTTTTCCAACTGATCTATTAGAGGTTGCGAGACTAGTGTCCACCTGTAGCTCCTTCATCTTCTTCTGGAGCTGATTGACCAAGGCTTGCTCGTCTTCAATCCGTGTGCCCATCTCATTCATTTCAAAGTCTTTTCTGGTAGGAAACATTTAGCAGTGAATATAAATCATCAACTCTTGATAGCAAGATAATGTTTTCCTGTGACTATGTGAAAATTCTCACTTCTTCAGCTTCTCTTCAAGTTGCTGCTTGTCATTCTCCAAGTCCATAACAGACTCCAGGGAGAGTTTCAGATCTCCCTCCAGCTTGCGTTTGACCCGTTCCAGATCCATACGCAGCTTCTTCTCCTGTTCCAGTGAGCCCTCCAGCTGATCCACAGTGGGAAGAGTGAAACATGTTACACTGTGTGTGTATGATGTGTCACGGCTTGTGGACTAAGTGAAACAACAGTATATTTTGTTGAGCTTTTTTAGGCGATACACTCACATCATCTACTTGTTGCTCCAGCTTTGCCTTGGCTTTGGTCAGAGTATTGACTTTGTCTTCCTCTGCCTGCAGGTCGTCCAGAGTCTGCTGATGAGCCTCCTGGAGAGCCTTCCTCTCTTTGGTCAGCTTCACTATTGTTTCATCCAGAGCTGCCATTTCTTCAATCAGGTTCTTGACCTGAGAAGGAAAATATATAATAAAACACTTTTTATTTTCCTCCAGACATCCACCATATGTGCAGTGGCTCTGGATCTGTGGCCTCTTGACGCCCTCTAGAGGAAACTCACTGCTCTCCTTCTCCAATTCCCTTACCTTGTTCTCAATGGCATGTTTCTCCTTTTCCACTTTGGCCAAAGTTATCTCAAGATCGTCGATGTCTTTCTTCAGCTCAGCGCACTCGTCCTCCAGCTTGCGCTTCTTGGCGAGCACATTAGAGCTCATCTCCTCTTCGTCCTCCAGCCTCTCTGAGATTTCTTTAACTTTGGCCTCCAGCTGGATCTTGGTTTTGATGAGCAGGTCACACCGGTCCTCTGCATCGGCCAGATTGTCCTGCTCCTACGGGAGACAGGAGAGATGTGTTCAGCGCATTCCCACCCACTACAATATCCGTGCCACAGTGAGGAACCGCCACTTACCGCCTGCAATTGCAGAGAGAGGTCATTCTTCTCTTGGATCAGGCTGACCTGCCTCTCCTCCAGCTCTTTGCGCTTGGCCTCGGATTTCTCCAGAGCCTCCTTCAGTTTTGCCAGCTCCTCCTTCAGAGCAGCCAGCTCTTTCTCCGTGGTGGCGCTCCTCAGTAGAGGCTTGATTTTAAAGAAGAGCTTCATCCAGGGCCAGTGCTTGACGGCGTTGAAGGCGCGGATGTTATACTGGATGATCATCAGAGCCTCCCTGAAAACAGGATGAAATCAAAGGGAAGAATGAGAATTTTTCTACAACTAAATGTTTTCTTGTCTGATTGGAAACAAAGCACAGAAACTATTGGTTCCCAACCAGTGAAACAAATATGTACCCCAGGGGGTGTTTTTATTATTTAAAAGATTGGGGGAGTATCTTAGACTTAGACATGACTTTATTAATTCCTTTGGGAGGTTCCCTTGGGGAAATTGAAGTTCCACTTTTCTAATTGGAAAAAAAGGAATACAATTTAATTTACGAATATTTATACACATATTATGTCAGCTGAAACACCTTAACGCTGCAGTTTAGGACTGAGAGTGTGTGAGAACTAGTTATAAAGTGAGCATAGAGGTCAAAACAGTTAGCTTTCTAGAAATTAAAAATAGTAATGTATAAATTGTTAAAAATATTTAGCTAAAAATAACAGATAAACGGTTGAAAGAGTTGGATAAACACCATATTAACTAAATACCTGTACCTATGAAACAATGGTTGAAGTAGTGAGCTACGGTAAGGCTGATAGATTGTTTATATTTTAGCTAAAAACAACTTCTAATATCACTGCAGTGGCGTTGATGAAGGAGCTCATGTGACGGGGCTGTGGGGGCACAGCAGATGTAGACAACATGGTGCTTTTAGAGCAGTAGAAGTGAAGTTCAGATCAAGTAAAGGGAGGAAGGTCAAAAAGATTTATCCGGGAGTTCCCCGTCTATTTATTTTGTGACTTCTCCTTGGTGCTTAATTTTTGGCACTAATCCTGCACCCATCCAGTCTCTTGTGTCTAATCATACACTGAGGGATGCGACATGAAATCATACACCTAATGCTGCTTTTGATGTTTCATGACTGTGACCAAACGGGGTTACCAGATTGATTTAGTCTCAGTAGAATGGCGTCTCGCAGCCCTAAATATGGACCCAGATGAGACCGGTCAAGGACTTCCTGTCACTGTTTACAGGGTGAGTTTGAGTGAGTGTGCACACGCCGGGGTTGGAGGTGACTGAAGGAGCCGATTGCATTTTTGACATGACTCCATGCTGGGTGCCTCTCAAAGGTGAGCGTCTGTGTTTATTTAGAAACTAAAGCCCTCTGTCCAACGGCAGACTTAAATCCTCTGTCACCCGCCACATATCCCACCAATGCACTCACTTAGAAGTACAGGCGCCGCGGACAAAAGGGGCCAGGGGCCATGAGGCACGGAGGGGGCCGCGGGTTGTATTTTTAGGGAGGGCCCGAGCAGCTGCCACTTGACACATGTCGCCACCTGGCTCTGAGGACACCGTCAGCATTGTTTAATTTAGAGAGAGTGGATGGAGAGAATAGCCGAAGACCTGAAACTTGTGTGAGTGTGTGTGTGTGTGTGTGTGTGTGAGTGTGTATGACTTTTTGTGTGTGTGTGTGTGAGGGTGGGATGGAGCCCTTATTAACAGTACGGCCACACACATGCCTGGTAACCATACAAGGGCAAGCACACGCCTCACACACGCCGATAACACTGCCCTTGCGTGCCGCACATAGTCGAGCGAGGGAGTGAACACTAAGGTATAGTGTATCACAAGCTGAAAGGCTCGCGGCTGATCGTGTTGCTATTGAACCTGTTCAGAGAAGCAACTGTTGAGGGAGGTCTTTTTTATATACCATGTCTTCACCTTCCTGTGAGGTATTAAGTTCAAAGGCTTTCATGTGCCTATGAATATATTCTATATCCACTCAGGTTCATAAAAGAGCTTTTATGCCCAAAATTGAGAGTCACTGCAGTGTTTTCACCTCCTTTCCATCCTCCTCTGCAGCTCCAGCCTCATGATTTTGCCACGAGCAGCGGCCTGCAGCAACGTCAGGACTTTGGCTAGGCGCTCGTCCCTCAGCTCCTCGAGGTAACCCAGCAGGCCCGCCTTGAAGAACACCTACATGACACGAGGAATGAAGCAATGATCGAACCAAAAGTAACTCAATTAATAAATAAATATGTGGGAACTAAAAATCGATCATGTCATTTTCAGAGAGGATTTTTGGTAACACTTTTTAATGACTATCATTAATAAATGGTTCATTTCAAGTTAATTAAACTTTAGTTCAACGTTATTTCACTGTAAACAATGTCATGTTTTATAACATCAGTTGCATCTGTGTACTGGACATCTAAATAATGTTTATGGATAAACTACACAGTATTTATTAACCATTAACAAAGTGTTATAAATATCAGTTATAACTTTACAGTAAACAATTGCCTAATAGATAGTTTATAAACCATTTTTTATTTTTGGTAACAATTTATTTTTGGTAAAATAGTTTAATTAAGTGTAAATGTACCATTTATTCATGGTTATTAGAAAGTCCCCCTCCAGTCAAAAAAGTGCTTGTCTTCCTACAGCTGAATGTTTGAGCTTCACTCTGTAGAATGACGAATGTGCAGAGTTTGACACTACATGGCCATTTTCATATTCAGGGCTGAAAGTGTACATTTTCTCTGCGCTCCTTGAAAATCAGATTTCTTACAGTCGGGCCTATGAGCATGATTTGTGACATCACAAAACGTTTGAAAGCCAATTGTGATCAAATATTCAGCACAAGTGTGATGTGTAACACTGAGAATGGACTTTACAGTGAAGGGGGAGGCATCTTGTGTCAAGCAGTTCAACTAAATAGGAAATACAATATTATTATTATAAATAATATTATTCATATATTCTGGAATATTTATTGACGCAGATGGAACAGGTGCCAGTTTATATGTAAGCCTCGGTTCATGTGTGGAAGTTCATCTTCAAAGTTACTGTCACATGTTAATGAAAAAAGAATACCATCACACTATGTTTTCATTTTTTAAATAACTTTTTAATGAAAATATATTGTTGATTATTTTTCCGTTCACACCTCTGCATTACACAAGCTGCTCCGTTCGTACCTTTGTGTGTCCGAATCTATACTGGTTGTGGTCGACATCCAGGGAGGCCAAGAGTTTCTCTGCAGCTTTCCTGCTGTCCACAAACTTATCATCTGGGATGGCATGGGGATTCAGGATGCGGTAGCTGAATAAATGAACAAAAGCGTCCTTCAGGACTGATTCAAAGTCGATCTCATGATATCCAAAGAGTGATCTGAACGTGATCCGTACCGCTGTTTGAATTCTGCGTACAGCATGCGGTTGGGGAATCCCTTCCTGCAGATCCGGATGCCTTCTAGCACACCGTTACAGCGCAGCTGGTGCAGCACCATGAATGGATCCATGATCCCTGCGCAGAACAGGTTTCAAACATGAGACAGGTCTAAATTTGTTTACCTCCTAATGATGTGATATTGTGCCGTGTGTTACCTGGAGTCTTGGTCTCATTAGGGATGATGCAGCGGACAAAGTGAGGCTGGGTGCTGCGCAGGTTGGTCATCAGCTTATTCAGATTTTCCTGAAAGAAAGAGAAACATTGCAGATTAAGTTAATTAAATAAAAAAACGAGGATTCTACGTTTAGTGCAAAAAAACCCAACAACAACCTCTTGATGGACTTTGTGCTCCTCTCATGTGAAATCGCTGACGTAAAGGCGAGAGGAGCCAGCACAGACTTAAAGTGATGTTCATGTGATCATTGCCCTAAACATCACTGCAAGTCTTAACTGCCTCCGTCCCAACTGTCCAGTGGTGTCCAGCACACAAACCATTGAAGATATTTGGAATAACCTCAGTGAACATATGATGGACCATTTAACCCTGCAGTTTCCGTCTCACCTTGTGAAGCTGAGACACCGTCTGGAACGAGGCTGCCTTCTTCCTCTTTTCCTTGAGGCCAGTCTTTGGGTCAGACACTGAAAAGGAATAAGCAGAGTGATTAATTTGACTGCCTTAAAATGTCGGCTTTACGATATAGTCCTCCGTTTGCTCTACCTGAGTCTGAGCTGACATAATTCTCATACAGACAAGCTAGCAGCTTGTTGGACGACTTCTGGAAACACGCCACCACCGTCTCGTTCAGCGGGTCTTTATTTTTGTCCAGCCAGCCAAAGATGTTATACGGTACCTGAATAAATCACAGGGATGAATTGAATTCTTGAATTCTGAATGTAGGGATAAATATTGTGAGCCTGTCTTAGGGCTTCAGTGAGAGTGAACTTACCACCCCGGCATAGTGCACCAGCTCAAAGTGGGCTTCGTACTTGCGCTTCTTGTCTGGCCGCGGCTTGAGGAAATTAGGCGACTTCCCGATGTGATTGTCATACATCTTAGCTTTAAAGCTGCTGTCTGTGGCCTTTGGGAACATGCACTCCTCTTCAAGGATGGACATGATGCCCATCGGCTGGAGCAAGAGCAGAGTGTCAGTCGAATATTTATGATTGAACTTTGATCCATTGTGGAGAAATCCCTTTACTTACCTTTTCGATTAGATCAATGCAAGCTTGAAGGTCCAGGCCGAAGTCAATGAAGGTCCACTCGATGCCCTCCCTCTTGTACTCCTCCTGCTCCAGGATGAACATGTGGTGGTTGAAGAACTGTTGCAGCTTCTCGTTTGTGAAGTTGATGCACAGCTGCTCGAAGCTGTTGAGCTGCAATGAAAGAGGAACAGGTGCTCAGAGCACGCATTAAAAGAGAGCAGCGTGAAAAGCACGAGGACACAGTACGGAGATTCATCCTGCGGTATAAATCATTCATCACAACAGGATGAAAAGTTGAGGCACAGAACACAGAAACAGAGCAACCAGTTGGATGGTACTGGTTTTCAGTAAAGACGTGTTTAATATCAAATAGCTGCAGTATGGAACAACTTACTTCAAAGATCTCAAACCCAGCGATGTCAAGGACTCCTATGAAGTACTGGCGAGGCAGGGAGGTGTACAGGGTCCGGTTGATCCGTCCCACGAGCCATTTGAACATGCGGTCATATGTGGCTTTGGCCAGAGCACCGACGGCGTAGTTTACCTACCGCACCCACGCACAAATACACATAAGTAATTCAGCTGTCATTCACATGGGTAGCCTCTGTTGCTTAGATACCAGATTCTAGAGCATGTGGAGTGGCGAGTGTCTTGATCGACTGAGGACTAAGAAGCTGCCCCTCATCAGCATAGTTGTCCAGGAGACTGAAGAGAAGCTGAACACACTGATTTTGTTCCTTCATACTGCAGCCCTGCTTTTATTTTCCTCATTTTTCACTTAATATTACAAACAAATTATACAAAATCTATATTGTTAAAGGATTGAAACAACGGACGTTAGACGTTTAATCTCCTCACCTGTTCGACATTCTGTCCCTTCACCACGTACTCATTCCCCACTTTCACTCTCGGGTGGAGGAGGCCCTTAATGAGGTCTGCTGAACTGACCCCCATCAGGTATGAGGCCTTGTCTGCACCTGTCGCACAAACGTTAGAAAAATCACAATCTCGCTTTTAAATCAAGTGATTATGTTGTGCCAAATGTGTCATTACTCGCTCTCACTTTCAGTGCCGTCGGCCTCCGCCTGCTCCTCGCGCTGCTTCTGCTTGAACTTCATGTTGCCAAAGTGCATGATGGCCCCGACTATTTTATAGCAGCCATACTTCTCATCGGGCAGGAAGCCGAGGATGTCCATGGCATGCTGTGAAGATGCCGAAAAATCTACTCAATGCGCTGCGTTCAAATGCAGCTGAGTGTCTTTCCATGTGGGGAAATTAAAAGCTCTTACATCAGTGGCCATCAGCTCCTGTCCGTCATCCATGCTCTCCACAGTGGTCACGCCCTGAGAGCAGAAGTGGTAGTCATACGGGTTGGAGGACACCAGCAGCATGTCTGGAAGAGAAGAGTTTTTTTTAAAGAATCACGTCACAGTCCTATCAGCAGTACGTAATAAAATATCCAAAGCAGCAGGACTGACTAACCGAACAGTTCTGGTTTCTTCTGCGACATGATCTGGTAGTAGATGTGGTAGCTCCTCTCACCGGGCTGCTGAAATATCACTCTGGATTTTTCCAGAAGATCTGAAGGACGGAAAGAAGATTAACATGTTCATGTGAGACATGAAACAAGAAGAGAAAAACACGATGATCACTATGTTTAACTTACATATATCTATGTCAGCTGAGGCTAGTTTGCCAGTCGGTCCAAAGTGGATCCTGATGAACTTGCCCTGTGGGAAAATGTTCAAAAGAACTATGAAATTAGCCAGAAATCAACCAACAACTACTCCATATGAATGTTTATATAGTATATTAGCTATAGGCAGTGGTGGAAAGTAACTGAGTACATTTACCCAAGTATGGAACTTAAGTACATTTTTTAGTATTTCCATTTTCTACTTCTTTGTGTGTTCTACTCACTACACACACACTACAATTCAGAGGCAAGTACTGCATTATTTACCCCATTTTTTGAACCACTTACGTTACTCATTACTTTGCAGATACAAAATGTAAATCAACAAATAAATGATTTGACTACCCATCACAGAGGGTAACCATGTACATAACCTGTGATCACTAGGGGGCTCTCTAACAAAACAAATAAAATATATTTTCCGACTCAGAGTCAGAGCCTGGCGTCTGGATGATAAACACCAGAGGCATATTGGATTCTGCTCTGATCCGGACCCGGCAGTTTTTAGGGATTAAAAAGTGGATTTATCTTCACTCCTGTTTATCAACCTGACTGCAGCAGCGATCCACTCCATTGTCGGGAGTTCATGCACTGTAATGTTGACTGCAGGCTGGAGCTGGAGTTGGAAATGTATTTTACTTCATGAACATAACGTTACAGAGGGAAGAGGGGGAAAGGAGAGAGAGAGAGAGAGAGAGAGAGAACCGGGGTCCCTGGTGAGTGCTGAAGTCTCTTGTGCTGTTGCGCGTTAACATTAGCTCATGGCTAATATACGGTAAAGTTATAAGCTTGTTGTAAGGTAACCTGAAAAAACTCAAATGATCGCTTCGTTGGTGGTAACAAACTACTAACAACCACTTGTGCTGATTAAAATCTACCCGACGTGATTTCGGCATAAATGTTCACAAACGGATGTAATGTTTTAAAGTTTTATTCGATTTAAGTCTCGTTTGCTGACTTCTCTATCCTGGAAGTAGCGATGGGCGACCGAATGAAACGCATCATTCCCCTGAGTAACTCACAAAAAACATTTGAATGTAGAATTCCCACATATTTTACCTTTAAACCACATTTATCAGCTTCAACATTAAAGTGATGAATTTTTAAATGCATCAATAATTCTAATCTATAGTAAAATAATCATATGCATTACGTTGGAAAATATACCTTTTCTGCATAATTTTAATTTTGAAACTTTGTTTACTACTTTTGGACCTTTACTTAAGTGCCCTCTCTGTCAACAGGGAATTTTTAGGTACTCACAAAACGGGATGAGTTGTCATTCCTCAGTGTCTTGGCGTTACCAAACGCCTCCATGGCCGGGTTTGCCTCAATGATCTGATCCTCCAGAGTGCCCTGGGAGTGAAGAGTAAAATGTAATAATGCCACATTAATTTAAATGTGACCATTTTACTTTAAATCATTGTTAAAAATAATGTGGCTGCATTAGTTTTTCTGCAACTAAAACTCACCCCTGTTTTAGTGGCAGGACCTTGCTGCAAAAGAAAGCAAGTGAGAAGCCTGTGAGTGTCGTCTCATTTAAAGCTCGACTGAATAATGATTCACAACCAAAGGGGAACATCAGGACCAACTGGAAAATTAGGGACTGATTGTTAAAGCTGTGATTAAAAAAAAACAAAAAACAAACACAATGGCCACCTTGTTTTATATGATGGAGTGTGGTGAACGCAGGGGACAAAAAGGTAGGAAAAATGACCAGGAAACAACACAGAAAAGTCAAAAGCAAAACTCAAAGCAAGGGGAAAAATAAAAATAAAAAGTGAAAAGACATGGGAAGGAGAAAAGAAAAAATGTTTCAAAATCAATAAGAAAGTGGCTGAAAGGGCGACACACATGAGGGTGAAGACATGAATGTAATCAGTTCTCGCATTCACCATTCCGACAGTGAGGATAATGTATGGGAACTGTTTAAAGGGAATACACTAAAGGACTCCTGGGACCAAAGAAAAAATGAAGAAAATAAAAATAAAATACAGCAAAAAAAAAAAAAAAAAAAAAAGCTGGGAAACAAAAATATGGGTTGCTAC
>OMLP01009376.1:34095-47466 GCA_900302685.1 Spondyliosoma cantharus | reverse complement strand
GAGAGAGCGAGAGAGGAGGAAGCGCAATTTAATAACGCTGAGGCCACATCAGTCAGCCAAATGGAAAGCCTGCTTCCTCGGGGTTGGGAAGGGGTGGGGTTAAAACAACATCATGCACCAGCTGCTCCCCATGACGGTGCAGATATCGCTGCCTAACTGGCTCATCTGTGCTCCAAATGCAGCCAGAGCACCTACAGTAGCACACAGACACTGTGGCAGTTCACCAAGGTCAGGGACGGGTCAGACGGGCGACCGGTTGTAAAATCATCGTTCGAGTGGGACGAATCACTGCAATGCTCAAAATATAGACTCGTCTTTTGTATTCCGATTGACGGGATTTGATTTATGTACGGTAATTATATCAATCAACTGTGCTTCTGTAATTAAAGCAAACCTCCTGACATGGTTCTGAAGCTGTGATTTGATTTAAAATGCCTTGTATTGTCTGAGAGACCTTCAGGAGAGATGGGTAAAATGGAGACGCTGCGTGTTTTCTGGAGGAGTATTCCAGTCAGTGCAGAGGCGCTGGTATTGATCAGGTCTGTGTGTGCCTTGCAGTGAAGGAGATAGTGTGGGAGTTTCCCCACGGACTGCACAGAAAGGGCTTTGTCTTTTTTTATACTTCACTTTGCTCTCACATAGCGAAGTAATCCTGAGACTACACAATACTCCATTTAATAAAAATGTACTGTCAGATTTATGTTTTTTTGCCCTTTGTGTTTAAGTTAAATGCTCTGACTTTGTAACCTTACGCCTTACCAAGAATTACATCCTCTGCTAACGTTAACAAAACGCAGTAAAATGGAACAACAAATCAACAACAACAAAACAGGAAAGAGTGCGAAAAAACAAGAAAAAAAAGACAAACCAGTATCGACCAAGGAGACACGAGGAGAACGCAGAAACGGGGATAAATGTGAGACGCAGACCAGCCAGCAGAGAGTGGAGAGGAAAAACACAGGAACTGATTAACTAATGAAACACGGGTGCACACAGACAAAGGTTGGAAAACAGACAAAGACAGGAAGCAGGAGGTGGAAAGTCAATGACACCACATGAGGATTTAATCTGCAAAATAGAACTGGAAATGACTAACCCCAAAACCATGACACAAATGTCTCAAATTCAGATTTGTAAAATAAATATTAGAGCGCTGTGTGCGATTTGAAGTTACAAATTGACGAGAGAAAAAAGTACGGAAGCGGGAGATGTGGAGGAACATCGGTCTATATGAAATCGTCATTCTGAATGCTGTGTGTCATTAATGGCTTCTGCTTGACTTGGAACGGTCCGGATCATTTATATGTAATAGAGGTTTTAGTTTTGAACATTTTAAAACGACAATGTACTGTTCTGGGCCCTTATCATTTGCATGTATTAGTTTTATGTATGTATTCTTTATTTGTCATCTTCTTTATCCTACTTTAATCCAGATCATTTTACGTTATTTGTAGATTTCTTTCCTTGCATGATTTTTAAGTTCTGAATGTTAAACATGGGCGGGGGATATCTGTTCAAATTAATGATTTTGAAGTTGTATTAATAAATTCAGAAATAAACTAAAATAGTTTCTTCCCCCTACCCCTGGAGCGATTCTTTTTTATAACGGCAGAACGCTCATAAACTGATCAGGCGATCAGTCCTCTGTGGTATCTCTCCGAGCACAGCAGATTACTGTTATCAGTTATATTGGATTCTACTGACTGGCCATTTGCTGACTCATTATCGCCTGGTAAGCCTCCACTGTGTCAGACGAGGACTGATTAGACGAGCCACCCAGGTCACGACAGCAAGTCAGAATGTTATAATGCCACATTGAACAGCTTTACTTCTGCACAGAGATCAATTAACATGGCTGTGCACAGAGATGAGACGGATAGCGGGACTGGGAAGAATCATCAGTCGCTCGAACTGCGCTGCTGAAAGGATGAGCTGAAGTCAAGACAAGCAGCTGCTTGTAGAAGACAAAGGATGTGTGGGCTTTGTTTGGAGATGTTTCCTGCTGCTTCGCACAAAAGCTAAGGCAAGGAACCATTGACCTGAGATACTGAATGTTGTTTTGCAGACCAGATTGTGTAATAGGTGGGCACCGGTTGGTTTTAAAAAACAGTTTGAGTTGCACTTCATCAAGGATCGCCTTCGGATCATAGACAGAAAACTTTGAGGCACTGCTCGGCCCAGATTATAATAACTCTCATCGAGCTGGGAAGTTTGGCTTCTATATTTACCACTCGGCTACCATGACCTACCTACCGTTGGCCGGAGTCGGGCTTAGGAAACTCTGAATAATTCAGTTGTTGTAGTTGGTGGATCCCTGCGTAGCTGCTGGTGGTGTTGGTGTTTTTTTGGGGGGTCATGTGGTCCTGACAGCTGGTGAGGCAGAGATTAGGGATGGGCTTGGTAGGACAGAGGGTGGTGGGCACCTGGAGTCTGGAAGGAGCCAGTTCTTTAGAAAACCCCACCCGCCTGCCTCCAGTAAACACACAATTATATATAGATATATATACTCTGACGTGTGCATCGCCTGTGTAATATGTAAATATGCAACAAGTCAGAGCATTTGATCGTCTTTAAGTTGAATGTCATGTTGTTCCTTCTCCTGGATTCTGCTGCCAGGTGGAGCCGGTCGACGTAGGCAACTGACCTTTTCAGATTGAGAGAGGAAGGATGCTTCTTAACCCACATCCAAATGTTCCCAAGCTGGCCTGCCCTTTCCTCGCTGCAGCCGCGTTTCAAAGGGACTCTGACATTTCACAATTGATCTGATCGCGTGTGAAGCAGAGCGGGCTTTCTATCAACTGTCAACAGATGTCAGATCAGAATAAACGGGAGAGAAACGGAAACTTTTAATTGACTCGCCCCGGAGAGTTGCACACATGCAAGCCGGCTTTTTCTGGTGATCGTCGAAGCGTCTGCGGGACATTTGACACAAAGTGGACATGAATTATTTGCGAGCTTAATGATGCGCGGAGGACCGGTCAAGGAAGCTGCGCTGTAACTGGACAGATAATGTGGATCTTAAGTGATCCCTGTAGAGACTAGGATTAGCGGGACTGCTTAAAAGGATTCAGTGTTTTTTGAGAAGGGTGGGTGCTTTCTGATACATGGGGTTAAGCCCAGGTTATCGCACAGCATGCTGTTTTGTCAGGTAAAAACATTTATGTATGTGTAGCTTTTGGACTTATCTAGGGAATTGAAGTAGCAAGGAGCAATGCTTCTGCAAGTGTCTGGCAAAGCTCTTGGGCAAATGGGAATACCTTTTGGCTGTGAAAGCTAGTAACCCGCAGTGTCATTCAGTGTTTTGGCTTTTGTGCCTCTGTTTCAGTCCCAGTTCTGAGGAGAAAGCGTTTGAAAACCAATAATGAACAAGTTTCCAGTGCAAAAAAAAAAAAATAATAATCCCGATTTCCAATCATGCTTTGCTTTGCTGATTGGACAAAATAATTATATTTGCGTTGCATCTCCTCTCAGGCCTGTGGGTGGACAGATAAAGTAGCGTTGCGTGTCAAAGACGCGCAGTCGGAGACATGCAGAGAGACGGAGTCTTCATTTCAAGTGGAGATTCTGCTAAAAGAGATTAAGGTAGCAGTCTGCTGGATAAACGCTTTATCCCTTTAATCAGCTCTGTTTTTAAAGCTATTAAAACATGGGCTAGCCTCTTCCCTTCCGCCCCATTCCGGCCCATTTCCATCTCCTCCCCTCCGCCGTAGGCCGTAGGGGGAAAAAAAGAGTGCTCTTAATGCCTTCCATCTTATGATTAACTGTCAGGTGCCCTTGTTGCCACACAACAGTTTAACCTAATGAAAGTAACATGTATCTAATCTCTTGATAATGGACACAGAAGGAAGCCCAAATTTGCTGCCTGTGAATTAGCCCTGGCTGGAAAACCAATTAGATTTTGATCCCTGGAGTCAAAGCGCCATCTCCGTACCCCAGCCGGGATCCGCCAGGCCTGTATCCAGGGAATCTTGTGGGACACAGAGAAGGGTACAGCTGTTGGATGCCTCGCCAGCGAGTCACCACCGCACGCTTTTAGCTTGTCGAGCAGGACGCAGAATCAAGATGGCAGCTGCTGGGGTGGGGTGCTCCCAAATTTATCTGCAGCTCATAGTTCGGATGTGTATCACAAAGGAGACCATGATGCATCTTGGCTCTCCTGGCGTCATCCCAACACGTGGTAATCTTTAACACCGTGGACCTCTCAGAGTGACCAGCAGAGAGTCGTGAGCCAGTGATTGTCTTGTGTTTTTTTTTTTAGAAAATTAGCCAGTTGGTGGCTGGTCAATAAAGACGGTGAATGAATCTTCCACGGCATCAGTCGAGGTGTTGTGATCCACTACTTCAAGTGAGAGAAAAAAAACCTCATTTCAACTTGTGTTGAAAGGCAAACTGGAAATGAGGCTGAGATGCTTTGTCGAAAATCTCATCTGCACCAAGAAAAAAAAAAAAATAACAACAACAAGGGGAAGCACAGCTTTTGGCTTGAATGGCTTTAATAGGCGTGCCTGAGCTGGTTACAGGGCCTGTATAATGGAGAGCAGAGGAGAAGGTGTGGCCCAAAAGACATCTGTCCACTCAGGACATATTGTGTCAACAGCTGCTATAGAGTGAAAAGTCCCTGGGGAAGGAAGTTGAATCACTTAAACATTACAGCAAAGGTGTAACATTATACTCTCTGATTGGGCTTTTTTGTGCCTTTGTGTATGTGTGCGTTTTGTTACATGCGCCTACTGTAGCTAAAGGCATGTTAACATGACAAGTAAAGCACAAAGGCGGCCTACTGCTATCTGGGGCTGACTAAATCCTTTGGCTGGCAGACAAGTAAGACCTTCCCTTTACTCAGAATTCTTCCACATAAGGCTGTGTGTTTACACAGTTCATCCTTTTTTTTTACAGTGTTATCAAAATCTAACCTTTTTTTATTTCTGTCATCAAATCTGTCAGCACATCATCCGCGGTGCTCCTTCCGCATGGTTATTGGCAACGCCTCATCACACCGGAAATGCCTGTATGCACGTTATTGAATTAGAAATAATAACACGGAAATAATCAGACGAATCTGAGCAGATAATCCTCTTTGCAGTTGTGTAGTCTTGGGTTCTGTGGCTCTCACATGAGGAGCAGAAAAAAAAAAAAAAAAGGCATTGATGAGCATTCGAAGCAAGACGTTTTTGCCATGCTGGCAGAGAGTCTCCTTGGTGACAATGTGGATCTGTCAGTCAGTCCAACACGTTGTTCCTAGTCTTGACTCAGCGGATATAGACTGTCTGTGCAAGCCAGCCATAGGGTGCCTGCCTTCAGGCCGTGTTCTCCTCCCTTCCTCGATCTCTCTGTTGCTGTTTTTCAAAATTCCTGTCGCTACAGGAAACGGCAAGAACCCTGCGGGCTAACAACATACACACTGAAGATGACATGTCGGTAACCTTAGCTCTTACCTTTTCTATTTTGCAGGGATGTAGCAATTTTAACGCCAAGGCACCCCTCCCCACATGCTAAACAAGTTCACCTAAAGAATTACAAACAAGCCAGAGTGTTTTACTCCCCCGATACCAGAATGATAATTGGTAAAGCCAGACTTTTCTCCAGCACTGACAGCACTAAGGAGATGAGTCAGACTTTGCTCTAGACTGGAAAAGCTCAAAGGCTATTAGACGCATTGCCATCATTTCTTTTTTTAACGTTCGTGGTTCACAGAGGATGAATCCCAAACTTACTTGCCTGGCATCAATATGCTGCCATAGTCAAATCTGAGCATGTTGGCATGCTGATGTTAGCATTTAGCTCAAGGCACCTCTACTAAGTACATCCTCACAGACCTGCTGCCACGTCTGCAGACTCTCGGTCTGGCTGTGATACCAGTTGATTCACTCATACCAGCTGTTTTTAGGGTCTCAAGTTTTCTGTCTTCTGGGTTTCCAGGTTACCTGCCTTCAGGATTTCTTCGGTGAAGACGACGTCTTCATTGCATGTGGACCTGAGAAATTCCGCTATGCCCAGGACGACTTCTCTCTGGATGATAACGGTGAGTGGGACTGTGTTTTACATCTAGTGTAGGCCACTAGTCATATATAGGCTACATAATATTATTTTGTTACACATGAAACAGTTAAGCTTATGCAGCATTACTGCAAATCCATGGCACAATATAGGCTTTGTAATAATCATGTAGCAACATCGACCTCGAGGTGACAAAATAAGGATAGCTGTGAAAAGGTTAAAAGAGATATATTGTGCTCAATTTCAGGCTCAGGATTTTATTTTGGGTTACTGCTAGAACAAATGTAAATGCTTTAATGTTGAAAAAACACATTAGTTTTCTCATACTGTCCATGTGACTCTCCATACTGTCTAAAGTGTCTATTTAGCTTTTTACTCCCGTCTCTTTAAGGCCCCTTCTCCTGAATACCTAGTCTTCTCTGATTGGTCAGCTCTCACACGTCTGAGCCAGTATCCCTAACAACTACAGATCAGCTGTGCTAAATCAATTTTTACGCACCAAACTAGCTGCTAGGCATTCATTCTGTAAATGTGTGACATGGTGACAAAGTGTGATGTCACTGAAGTCACTGAATTAAATTTCAGGAGCTGTGAAGAGGAACTTCTGTTAGTGTGGACTTTGACCTTGACATGCACAAGCACCTATAGAAAACACAGAAGGAAAGTTAAAAATGAAAAACACAAAAGCATACATGGTCTAGGCATTTGTAACATCCATAAATGTATCCATATATACGAGTGGGAGGGTATCCAGTGGAAGTTGTTTTGCACAGAATTGGGCTCATGCTTTCATGGAATCACTAAAAAGTGTGAACTGCACAGTGCAGCAAGTGCAATTTATATTTTAATGTTATTGAAACGAACTGCGGAGGGTGAGTTTTGCTCATATTCTGGACTCTTCCTTGGTCCGAAATCCCCTCCCTTTAATGTAGTAAACATAATTTGAATAAAATAACTGAAGAAGATCCTCAACATTCAATTTAAGAAAACAGGTCCCTCTCACACTGCCCCTGCTCTCCAACATTGCATTTGAGCGCCTAAAATGAAAATGTCTGCATGCAGTGAGAGCCGGGTAATTCCTGTGGTGTCGGTTAATTTACTGGATATCTTCTGCAAAAGATGTTATTCTCGCATACGACGCTGTGAGCTTGTTTAGAGTGTGAAGAGAAATTATGTATGTGAGAAGGAGGCCTGGACAGAAAGGGAGTCAAAGAGAGAAGTCTGTTATCTGCAGCCGGCAGCAGGGATAGAAAAAGGTAGAGAAGAAGAAGAGCCATTAATCTGTCCGGTGACAGGTTTAGGCCAGCTGATCTGCTGCCGCTGATACTGCTGGGAAGTGGAGGAGAGAAAATGTAAAAAAACCCTCCTCTAACAGAGTCTCTCTGCTCCCCGCAGACCTGAAAACCCTATTTATAACAACCCACTTCCATCGGATGTCCCCTCCTCGAAACATCCAGTATCTTATAAATGTCTTTTAATCTGAGCGCAGCGCTGATACAGGGCTGATTTGTCATTACGTTCCCTTCATCCCTTCTCTTTCCTCCCCCTCCAGATCCTTGTCGGATCTTGGTCGGATGGAGATTCAAGTTCATTTATAATGTTCTGGGTCCGTTCCTTTCAGCGTACTCCCCCCATGGAACCGAAGCTAAATTGTTTCATTCAGTCCATAATAACCTCGGGGGCAATACTAAATAAAACGAGAGTCTCGAGCATCCAGACATCACCGAGTCGGCCTCGGAGGAGCAGGGGAGAGAGAGAGCTGTCTGTTATGCATCACATGGACTTTACAGCAGTGCACAGATCACTCTGGATGATTTCTAATGAAATCCTGATGTTTTCAAGGAGTTAATATTCTGTATCTGCAAAAACCAGAGACAGACGCGCCATAGAGCGATCCATCTATAGTGTTGTCTGTACCAGAAATGAACTTTTAAGCTTTGTTTGGCAGAAAAACTGAAACAGATTTCAATCCCTTGGTGGTTATTTTTCGCCGTCCTTATGTCAAACGCAAGACGGACCTGCGCACGTGTGTTACCTGCAGCTCTGCTTATGCAGCAGCACCATCAGTCGAGGCTCGGAGGGAATCTGCCTTGGATACACTGGAGGGGGCTATTTCTAGAGCCCTGAGTAGACTCGACAAGCTGCCAGTCTGAGGAATTGTCAAAGGCACGGTGGCACACCTAGCAAACAATAGCACGGGGAGTGTATCCAGTAGTGTGTGAAGGTTAAGAGAGAGAAGACAGACATGGTGCGATCCCGGGAGACGGAGGGAGGACAGATAGTATAATTAGCATCAAAAGTGGAAGAGGGGAGAGGGAGGGGGGGGGAGGAAAGAGAGAGCCTGACAGTACAAACAGAGGGGAAGATGCAGAGGGAGGGGTAGCAATGTCTGGAGTCTGTCTACCCTGATTAATACAGTGACCCAGAATGTACCACTTACATTTCTATATGATTTTATATAAGCGCTCACTGCTACGCATCCACGTGAACGCACAATCGACAGATATCACTCTTGAATAATGGCCAGTAAAACCCAGGAATCGTAAAAGATCAAGTTGTTACAGTCAGGGTCGAGATCGTGGAGGCAACAAGGCCCTTTTTATAAATCGGTATAAGATGCTTTAAGCTGCTGTGGGCGTTGTTGTCGTATCGGCAAACGTCCTGTCAATCCCCGCCCTCGTCCTTACGTCGCCACACGAACAGCGGTAAGTGGTAATTGCCAGATATGGGCGCAAAAAGGAGAATCCCGCCCTCTGAGTGTGCACCTCTTTCTGGAGTTCTCTGTCCTGATTGGACAAAGTGGGCCGGGATACCAGGAAATGCCTTTTCTCTTTTGCTGCAGGAGGGGGGGAGAGGAGAGACATCGGTTACCGACCAAACATTCATTACTATTGGAATATAGAGCTATTTAACACTTATTTTAATACAAAATATATCAGCTTTAATAGCCAAAAAGTAAAGCTAACTGCTGATAAATGCTAGATAAAGTACGTGTGAGTTAGCTAAACTCAATAAATGTGTAATAATATTATTATTATTATTATTATTATTATTATTATTATTATGAACAACTATAAGACACTTGCAAGGTAAGAATTGGCTACCTGTCTAATTCATACTCCAAAGAAACCTCTCTAGAGTAACCGCTAACAGCTGCTACCGTTAGCTAGTAGGCTCCTTTAAAACACACGGCTAGCTGTCACGCTAGCTCGACTCCGCCCGGACTGTCGGTGCCGTTTACAGTCGGACTGTCACTGCTTGAGGTACAGTGGCTAGGGGCTAGCTGCTAACTTCACTTGATGTCTCTGCAACACCATAGATGGACATCTTGACATGATGTCACAACTGTTTATTTCTTCACATTCTGTTGACAGTTATTGTTAGTTTATATTGTAAGTGAACGGTTTGACCTGAAATTCCTGTGTATTGCACCTTTTTAAAGTGCTCGAGACATGTTTTTGATTCTGTTATTATCGCTTGTACAGCCTTAAAAATGTTAATATAAAGCGTTCACAAATGACACAATTTAGAAAAATGAGACGGGCCAAAGAAGGAATAAATGACGCTGAACGGTTTCCAATCAAAGACATTTAATGGAAGGACTTCAAATGAACATCCTGTCAGTTCAGGGTCACAGCGGCTGCCGTGCTGTTTCTCTAAAATCCCACATGTTCTTGGGCGTCGAGGCTGTCGCAAGGACCCGGAGCGTATGTCTACCTGCGTTGCCTTTTAATTTCGATCAGTCAGTGTGTCGAGTCAACATGCAGTCATTCAGACAGTTTGCATCCAAGTTTTCCAAACATTTTACATGATCAGGATAGCACCAGAGTCAGAAGTGCTATTTAAAAAAAGTGCATTAATCCTAATTTACAGTAAAAAACAACATATTTTATCTATAACCTTCAGTGTTATCTAAATGTGCTTCATCTAGGGTAGAGCGTCGCCTACTGCTTTTACATTGATTCTAGACGTTCTGATGGATGAACTCATATGTTGGACGGAGCGTGAACACGTGCGGCTGACTCATTACGTTTGGAAAAACTGATGTTGTCTTTGTGCTTCTTTCCACAGAGTGCAGGGTGATGAAGGGAGCCAAAGCTCAGCGTGGAGCAAAGAGTCCCGGCCCGATCAAGCGCAGCAAGTCTCCTGCTGAGTCGAGTGAGCCCATTAATATTATTATTATTATTATTATTATTATCTCATCATCTCCACTGTAAAGCTTCCTGTTTAACCAAGAGCAGAAACTGACCTCACCTTGTTCTGTAAATCAAAACAGAGAGAGAGAGCTGGTGGAAAATCAAGCAGCAGACGTGAGCTCGAATACGTGAGACATGACAGTAGAGTGATATGTAGTTATCAGCTCCTGTTGTTGTGTTGCTGGTCTGTATCCGACCTTGACCTCTGACCTTACTCTGAGGGGAATGGTGGCCATAAATATGGATTTCCCGGCGTCCAATGAGCAGATTTCGGAGATGCTTTTATGTCGGACTATGATCTGCTTTTGGTTTGACAAAAGGGAGAGAAGAGTTCAAATCCCGGTTCCCTCTCTGAGTTGTCGTCTGCTGCCGTTTTGAGAGCTGCACCCAAGTACTGTTCTTTCTTGGGGGGGGGGGTCCAATTGACGTCGGCTCATTAATCTCACTGCAACGCCTCGTAAAAAAACCCTCGAATGCTGACAATAGGGACAGTAAATATCCAGACTTTGTTTTATTGTGCTTAATCCTTGTTTATTATAATAAACCTGCCTTTGTTTTTAGACCAAGTCTGATGAGATTATTAGTATAATGTAGCTGATGCAGATTCCTTTTTTTTTTTTTTTTTTTAAGTCATGAATAAAACATGAAAAGCAAACAAAGAGGGTGCAAACAGCTTTTAGCTGTTTGTTTGACAATCAGGCATTTTAACATTTAATAATATCCAGGAGGCAATAGGACATAATAGAGACATGGGGGGGTGCTCATGTTTGAATCTTTAATGTTAACAGCACTGGAACACGGTGCCGCAGCTCTTTGTTACGGAGCTATCTGAGTTTATGTAGCTTCACTGTTAGTTTGGCTGAACAGTTGGTGCAATGAAATGTGATCTGGTGCGGGCATGACAAAAGAAAAGCTGTTTTTCTTCGACAGCTTCCACATAAAATCTGGTCTCTGGAAAACAAAAGCAAATGATGCACGTGTTGGATTGTATATTTTGTCAAAGTGTATTTAGTCTCCCACTGGTTACTCACTGGTTTAGGCCTGATTTGAAGTATGAGTAAGGGACAGTGTCTCGGCAGTAGAAGAAAGGACGGATCAGGTGAGTAGTTAAACGCCCTGTAGAACATAAACAGACAGGTGATGCTCAGGGTGGATGTGGTGTGGTAGCAGCGGGTAGTCCACAGTTCATGTTTCACGCCGTAGGTGGGGGAGAGAGCGTTGGGGTCTCCAGCCCTGCGGGGTGCCCTCAGTCCTTCAGCGCTCTTGAATATTTTATTGATCACTAATGGGGGATGCCTGGCCTTTAAGGCAGCAGATGGTTGGCCAACATGCTGGGGAGGCCGTAAACTGTTGAGCATTAACCACCTCTATAATACCTGAGAGGTCAGCCGGCTGATAACGGGGCTGTGACTGGACTGCGTTAACTGGGATTAGCACATGTAAATGATGCTGATGGGTTTTTCGGTTCGTTTCAGAGATATTTACCAGAAACTTTCCAACCAAACGAAGAGCATCGTTATGGCTCAGGGTCACCAGGGAAAAGGATGGTTAACTGGCGATCCATCTGTATTATTGACACACTGTTTGAAATAACTGATGTTTTGTCCTGTGTTGTGGTTGTTGTTGTTGTTGTTGTTGTTGTTATTTGCATCTCTGAGGAAAAGAACGTCTTCTCAACAGCAGCATCAACAATAATACCACCTGGAAATGCTCCAGGGAAAAAGTGTGCTGTTGCAGCTTTCACATATCAATTAAAGAAGAAAAAATACAACAACCATATAAAGCTAACTTTATTCAGCCATTTAGTGCATGAATTTGAAGGATTGCGTACACAAAATCCGCACGATATGACCAAAAAGTGTCATTAATTTAGTTAAACCCATGAATGTGCACAGTGGAATGCAATAATTTGCCTCACAGCGCAGAAAGTACAAGCTGAGCTCAGCGTAAATCCAGTGACATTTTTTTCAAATCGGGCACAAAAAAATGAGATTACAGTGCAAAATCTTTTTTGTGGCTCTCCCTTAACATACTGAATATAGTTGTTAACATTAATTGGCTAATAATGTATCAAACATTCAGGGAGCAGCCAGAAAACAGTAAACTGGACCCCAGCTACAGCTCTTAACATGGAAAACTATAAGGTACAATCAAGTTTGTCTGACGATTCTCCTGCCTCTGATTGGTTAGCAGCTAATCGGGTGCCTTCTTGGGGACGTGCATGTGCCTTGACTTGCAGACTCATGTTCTCCGACACGTTGAGTCAGTCCGGTCTGATTTTAAAGAGCTGCTGCCAGCACTTTCTTCAGCCTCTGGCATCTAAAACAACAACTTGTATCGGGGTGCACTGGGTTCAATGAGTTGAATGCACTCAAAAGTGTATTTGGCGCGGTCCGAGCCGAAATGAAACGCAGTGATCTTCAATTACACACTGGAATGAGTTGTTTTTTTTTTTTTTTTTCCCACAAAAGGATTGATAAATGTCTCAAATGTAAAAACTTCACTTTACAAAAAAAAGGCCCCCCCTCGCCTCTGCTCCAGTTGAACTCTGCGCAGCATGTGTGGCAGAGCTGCGCATGTTTAGATGTTCTGATTTTATGATTCCAAGATACTAAGACTTGTGATTTAAGTGTTCAAACAGCTTGTTTAAGTCCACATTTGTAAGTCTTGTTTATGTGCCTGAGTGGTTAAATGAAGCCAGTGGCATTAAGTTGGTTAACAATGGAGCTTTATCCGCGTTGTGTTTTCAACACTCGCTGGCTCAAATGTACACCGGCCATCTGGCTCATAGTCCTCAGAATCCTTTTCATCTCTTATAGACAAAAAACTCTTTTAGTGCACTTAACACACACGGCTACATCACATCGCACCGCTCTTAGATATAAACACAATGTTCCACACAGAGGAGAGTCCTAGCAACGCGGCGCGACGCAGAGTTGGTGAATAAAATGTCATCTAACAAACGCAGAGGGCTTGTCAGCCACCTAAACCTGGACCAACAGCGTCCCTCAGGCGCTGGAGCCAAATGAGGCCACGGTTCAGGAATGACTTTTCTCCAGAGCCAAGAAAAGAGGTTACACACTCTCTAATCCACACTACTGTTTACCTCTTTTTCTCCTCTTTCACTCCTCCTCCCCTCCCCTCCCCTCCCCTCTCCTCTCCTCTCCTCTCTGGACTC
>OMLP01009376.1:1120-32031 GCA_900302685.1 Spondyliosoma cantharus | reverse complement strand
AGTATGATTTTTTTCAAAAAAGCGGGAAAAGATGTAACTATATCAGCTGTAAAATTCTTTTTAAAAAAAAATCTGGAGGAAGCACATCTGGAGAGTTCTGCATGTTACTCTTAACACGAAATAAGGTTTAATCATGCTCATCTGAGGCGAGTAGAGTTTTTATCAGGGGGCTAAACGGTAGTAGGGTTTCTCCTATTTTGCATGGCTCAGCATAGTTCTCAGATACAGGGGAGATGAAAAGCGTAACGTTGTCTAAATCTATGTGTGGGTTTTAAAATTTTTATAAAGTCTATTAATTTATATCAAGGGTACTCATCTAGGACATTTATTTATAGTTTTAACTCGCTCACGTGAGCTCTTAACACTAGTACTTTTTTCAAGCCTCTGTGTGCAACTTTCTACGGCCATACACTTCTTTTTTCTACTGTCACGACTCGGCATCGTGAGGGGAGTCTTTTTTTTTTCCTCAGATTTCTGCAGGGAATCGAGCCTGAGAATCGCTAAAATTGGAAACGACACTGAAGCACAAAGCAGGGAGCTACTTATTCATGACGGTAACGGTGTCTACTCGCCAGCATTACGATGCGTGACCACAATTGATTATTTTATTTTTTTTCCCTCAATATATTTGAAAAAGAAAGTGTTGCACATGTAGCTTCCTTTTTAAATTAACATCTATGCATTCGGATTCAAGAATAGTTCAATCTTATTTTCGGTAGGAATGGCCTTTTTATACCTAATAATAATGATAATAGCGTGATAAGAAATGAACTAAAACTGATCATTTCCATGCAGTTATTCCATTGTGATAATGTGACCGTCTGAAAGTTTTTATGTCTCATGAGTGACGCGGTGCCCGCCCTGTGGATATGCTTTGAATAGCTGTTATCATTACAAACCATCGCCAAAACCTATCCGGTGCTGTGATTTACACCTTTCTCCTGCAGGGAGCGCTGTCACACCAGCACAACAATAGCCAATAATATCAGCTAATCCAACAAGCAGGGACGCCTCACTGTACCCGCCATTTTGTACAAAATACTCCCATTTGTTGTCGTTTCTTCCCTCATCGGTCCTGTATGACCGTACATGCTAATAATGTTCTCGTTTGGTTTTTCTACAGCTTATTACAGCATATAACACATTAAACAGGAACTGTTGGTTGTCTTGTGTTAACCCGGCCCGCCACCATGTAAGATGGATGGTGTGAATTCATCACCTACAGTGGTGCCTTTTTTTTTAAGATTACCGTCTTTTTGATAAAGAAAAATGAAAAAAATGGGACGTCCAAGGCTCGTTCTTTGTTAACAGCTCGTTTGTAAAACATTTTTAAACATCCCGAATGAGGAGGCCGACACGCTTTTGTTTTGTGGAGTCACGGGACACTTGATCATGGTGTAAATACGCTCCCCCCTCCTGTGCTCTTTCATATGTATGCCTTTTTCTGATTGAATGAATGACATTTTTTCTTTTTTTTTCTTGGGAACTTACAATGTCCTTTTTAGTGGTATTTTGCAGTGTCACAGTGGCTTGTTTCAGTGCTTTCATTCAATGTATTAACCGGTATCCTTTTGCAATTAAAAACAGTCGTATTTCACCTCTCTGGACTTGAGTTTGTTTTTTTTTTTACAACGAAGCTGCCCACTAAAGAGTTTCATCGTTCGTCTCAGATTCAGCGCAACAGTACATTTCCCTTATCACTGATGAAGGAATGGTACAATCGTGTGTGCATATTGTATGTCTGCAACGCGGCTGGCCATCACTCAATGCGTGCTGAGAACCTATCGAGAGACGCATAAATAGATGAAAGATCTTGCCTGTTTAAAAATAGTATTGTGCTCACGTTGAGATCACTACACTAGGCGGCCATCTTCATCACCATGGGAACAGCAAGTCTGTCTCGCATATTCAGCAACATGTCAAGCAACAGCCAGACTGTAAACATTCCCCTTCTAATTCACCGGAGCATAATATTGACGGTGTTGTTGAAATACACGTCATGTTCTTATCTTCAGTCATTTTTTATTTTTTACGTTTCGTTTGATTTAATCCGTGGGTGTCATTGAGATCCAGCTCTCTTCTCCGACAGACACCTGAGAACAAGAAAGCAATCAGCAAACTGACACAAGTACACAATAAACAAGGAACTGATTAAGACATTTCTGCTAGTGAGGCTTTCTAGATTCTAGTTTGGGAGCAGTTTATAGTTTATTCAATTTGAAAGGCGGCACCTGAAGCCAGTAGTGAACGAGGGGAAGGGGGGTAAGGAGGTGAAGTTATTACTGGATTTAAATAAGAGAAGGGCTGTGAGGCAGTTCGGAGGCTTCGACGGCAATTTTCAAATTGTAAGCAGCTTGTAGTACAACATGTGTTTGAAGATGCAGGGATTGTCTTGGTTTTTATTGATAAAATATGATATGTATCGGTGGAACTGTATATATATTAACACCTGCGCCACAGAATACAACCACACTGCTCTTTAGGTAATAATTTAGGCGACTAGCTCCCCACTATAGTCCTGCGGCTACAGTCAACATCACAAATACAGAAGGAAGTTTGCATGCAGGGTTGGAATGGTTACTTAAAAAAACGTATTCAGATTCGGCTGCGGTTAAAAATGTAGCCAGTAACATAACCCAAGAATCACGATGATAAACTACTGTAATTCGATCACTTCCCGTTACACGTACTGTGTTGTTCCCTAAGCCTGATGGGTGCGTACGCAAGATGAAGAGATGTGAGGTAGCTTAGAAGCTTCCAACAGTTGAGCTTTATAAATGGAAAAACATGAACACAGTAGCAACATTTCTACAAATGAGCAAGCTAATTCAAATCACTCATTTCTAAATGTATAAGCTGCTTGGAGTGCCAAAGATGTCTGTGGGTTTAAGTGCGTCTTAAATAGAAAATATGGTATATGAATCGGCACAACTGTACAAAATGCAACCAAGCTGCTTTAATTTAGGCAACATTTCCCTTTAAAGGCCTGAAATGCTTTTCAGCTTCACAAATACCGAGGGCAGTGTGTGCGTTCGTTGCTCCTTAAGCCACCCAATAATCCCTACATGTATGTAAAACGTGGAGTTAATTTCATCTGTAATGAACGCACGTCACGTACAACACCATGTATCTGGTGACGTTTTCTCTGTGCAGTACAGGCAGCTCGTCCCCTCGCACAGGATTCAAACGCTTTACTGTCACACGGCGAAATAAGCGAGTTATTCATTCAGTGATATTCTTAGTCACAACCTAATGTCATCAATTGACCCACTTAAGATATACTGGAAACAAACAGAAGAGGAAGGAGAAAAATAAATGCACATTCGCATGTACAACTCACACTGTACACTCTGACACACTGAGGCTGACGGCTGCAAAGAACGGTGTTGAGATACAAAACCAGGTGTTGCACGTACAGACATGCAACACGCCCTTGATGTTCACACCATCAAATATATCAAAAGTGCAAGCATTTTGATGTAGATTTATTACTGCACCTTCCTTTCAGACCAGAGCTGCACCTTTTTTATTTTCTTCTTTTTTTTTTATTGCCGCCCCCTCACACCGCTCTAATATAACGCTGGAGCTGACATGTTGAAGTCAGATCTGGCGGCCTCTGCTGCAGGGCTTCAAGTATGGACACATTTATCTCGATGAGTGTCCTGCCATCTGCTGGCTGAGATGTCTGCATGCTGTGAAAATGGACAATTGGCCCTAACAGGAAAGGCCCGACATTTAAATTCGAATGAAACTGACTTCATCTTTGGATCGGAATCCGGTTGAAGAATAAAGAAACTGTTATCAGTCGCTATCTTATTCTATGAATGTGCAATAAAAAGAGAGTAAACGTTTGACAGGGAATTGAATGTCTGGCTTTGTTGCCAACCCTTAGAGGTCATGTGGGGTCGCATGCTCGTTCTTGGGAGCTTAATGTAAAACGTGAGGCTGCATGACGTCTGACTAGTTTTTGTTTGTTAAGTTTTTCACCGCAGATTAACCAAGAAATTCCACATTTCCAGCAGCTCGTGTGGATCTTTCATTCTCTGGTCGCTAACCCAGAAGCCGTTATTTATTTCAGGTTAAATGACACATCAAATATCACTCGACACAAGCAAGCATGCAGTTTACGACCCATTCTGCATTTGGTCTCTGAATGATAAATATGACAGAAAACTTGTTGAGTTCAAGCTTAACGTAGAAGAAAAGCTTCAATAAACAGCTCCGTAACAACGTAGGACTCCATATTTGTCATTCCTGAGGCCCAGAACTGTTCAATCCAATCCATTTTGCGAACAATACTATCAGATGCCGCTATGATTGTGGGCAGGTTAGTTGACATTGCGGGATTGTTTCCCACTATTCAGTTTGTTCCAGAGAATGTTCCCTTTATTCCAAATAACCGACGCACTCGTCATCCTCCCGTGAGGACGTTGAGGGTCAAAGTTCGCCGCCGTCTGCCATTGAGAAAAATTGTTTCATGTCCACAAATATTGGCTGGGCAAAAGAAATTTCTCTTTGACCTGACCTGCTCTAATCAAATTTTAGACACAGTATCCGTTATAGTGTCACCAAAGGGTGTCTCTGGGGGTGATGGAGGGTGTCTAGAAAGATGAGAAGGGAGTAGGATGAGTTATGACGTCTATCAGCGTGGGACAGATCTCAGCTGTAGCACAAGCTGAAAAGCTACCAGCTGTTGCACAATAAAGAAGGTCAAAATCTCTACTAATAGCCCCAAGAGACTGTAATGTTCCTTACATCCCACACAATACTGAAGCACTGGACGAGTGTGGCCCCTCAGCAGTCGGGCTGAAGATGTAAAGTCTGGCATTAGAGGATAAAATCTCTGTGGAGGCATAATCCAAGTTTATTTCCGTGTGCTTATCAGTTCACGGACTATTTTGTGTATATGTTTTGGCCTGGATGGCAGCTTGCGGGGTGTCAAGGGAGCATGGATGTGCTCAGCGGTGTCATAGAAATCTGTGCGCTACATTTTCAGGACGGCTCGGGGAGTCGCAGAGAGGGCTCGTCCTCTGGGGAGTGCGAGTATCCACGGCTCATTTTTCTAACGGTTTGTTTGGCCTGTGTGTGTGATGAGATATTTTTCTCTGGAGCACATTGTTGGCAGAGAAGAGCAACTGACTGACATCATCCTCAGAGCCCGCCACGAAATAAGAACTGACAGAATACAAGTGTCGCTGGGAATAATGACAATTCTTAAGTTGTTACACCAATATTGGTTCAATGATATATTTTACACGGTTAAACCATATAGCATTATATATTTGATATCGAACAGGTAGGTGGTACATGACATGGTACATGGTACAAGAGTGAAATGATGTGTGGTTAACCTATACTATGCTGAATTGAACGTTTGAATGTTTAAAGATGCAATATGTACATTTTTTTGTTAAACACATCAAAATATGACATCCTGGAGAAGTTACATCCCATCCCCAGGCAGCTAGGGTCGTACGCCAACCCAAACATCGGGCTGAGAATCACCCATCAGACAATTTTTCCAGGAAGTACAGGACAGGTAAAACATTTTTTTAACTTTAAAATCTTTAAAAAAATAACTAAAATGATCAACAGAGAGTGGAGAAATAATGTTTGCATTATGTCAAAGATGTATATGGCCTGTGTTGCAGGGATATTTATTAAAGTTAGCATGCTAACTAGCCAGCGACCTTGAAGAGGTTTACATTTAAGGCATTTAGCAGACGCTTTTGTCCAAAGCGACTATAGTAATTCATACATACACTCTGCAAAGTGCCGACCAGCACATCAGGAGCAGTTTTGGGGTTCAGTGTCTTGCTCGAGGACACAGGGCCGGCCCTGATATTAAATAAATTAAACAAGTGACATAAATGAATGAATGAATGAATAATTCAAGACAAGACGATTCTGATTTCATGATCAATATACCTGCCTACAACTGCTGTCTGCCAGCGTTTGAGTCATGCGCATAAACTAGACACCTCGCCTTGCATAGACGCTGCATCAAGTTCAATCGTCTCATTAGAGTCAGGTGGAAGTGACGGTCCACCTCCTTATGCATCTGTTATGACTCGGTTTAGATCTTAGCTGTTCCTTGTTTTTGTCCTGTGTATTTCCCTTTCCTCTCATTCCTGACCCCCCTTCCTTGCTCGTTTGGTTTCGCCCTCTTCCCTGATTGTCGGTCTCCGCCCTGATCTGTTTCACCTGGTGGTAGTGTGTGTGTATTTATAGTCCATGTGTTTCCCCTGTTCTTGCCAGTTCGTCTTCTTGTCTCCGTGCAGAAACGTCCCAGCTTTTGATCCCAATCGTCTTCTAGTGTTACAACCTGTGTACCAAACCCATTTTCTGAGTAAAGACTATTACCTTGCCCTATCCAGTGTCTTGTCGTGCTATTGAGTGATAGCATCTGTGCCCGGGGGGACAGTAGTTCATAATCCGTCGCTGTATTAATACAATTTATAATGTAACTTTATAGTGTGACATTTGTTTCAATAATTGTCGAACACAGCTGACTCTGCGGTGGTGGGAGGGGGGCCCCAAATCAAATTCTGCTTAGGGCCCCCAAAAGGCTTGGATTGGCACTGCAATGACACTTCGACATGCACATCAGGGGAATCAAACCAGCGACCTTCCGACAACAAGACGTTTCTCTACCCCTGAGCCACAGCCGCTAACAGCCGTTAGCAGCAGTTAGCGGTTGCTCCAGCGACATGCGAGTGGGAATTCAACAGGTGGCCAATTTTTACATATTGCACCTTTTAAGATTTATTTATTTTTTTAATGTTAAGAATCCATGTGTTTGTGACAACCTCTTAAAAAAAACACACATATTTCTAACTGGAGCGAAATTTACTCTGAACGTCACGCTACATCTAAACAGACCTTGTCAAAAACTTTCCCTGGTGCCCTGGTTCAGTCTGTCATTGACCCGGGAGGAATGTTGACAGTGGCAGTGCAACTGTGGTTAATTAGGCCTCGCTATTTTACAGTGCTTTCCTCTTTAGCGCACTGTGTGACAGGATATTTCTCCCCCCCCCCTCTCTCTCTAACATCCCTTTTTCTCATGAACTTGTGATCGTATCTGAGACCTCGTATTGGTCCCTCTCTAATATCACTGCTAATCCAAATGATTTGGGATTTTCTTCGGCCTCGTCTTCTCAGCTCCTGCGTGGATTTACCTTATTGCTGTTGGCTCCGACTGAACATTTTTCATCGGCTTCCTCTCGTTTGCCCTCGGTTTTCAAAGCCCCAATTATCCAGACAAGATGTGTCTGTTCGAGGGAGTCAAAGTGCTTCTTGTGCTACTTAAGCTCGAACCACTGAGCGTCTGCCAGCTTCGTCTTATTACCACAGTTCACTTACAGCTTACAGTGTTTGTTCAACTTAACTGACCTCGGGCTAACTCGAGCAGTTTTCTTTCTTTACTGCTGAGGCAAACGCAACAAATTAGTCAACAGTGTGGCAATGACTGCATTAAGCGGGCATTTTCCGTTGTTATCTTTAAAAGAACAGGCACTAAACAAAGACAGGTATTTACTTGTCTCACCTACGAGTTGGGGAGCGGTGGGCGTGAAGGTGTTCAGTTTCAGTCCCTTCCCTGCCTCCTTGTCATCCTCGTTTCAGCCTTTGCATAACACCTCCTGCCGCAGAGAGGTGCTCGTCAGACCAGTTTTCAGCCAGTGTTTGTGTGTAAATTTTTGTGAGGGGGAAGCCCTCGCAGCCCAGAAGGAGCTGGATCTGGTTCTGCGAAGGGTTCAACTGTGACTTCTTATCCGTCAGATCTCGTGCCAGAAACGTGGGATTGATTTGAACGTTCCACAGGAGCCCGAGAGGACTTTGAATGTGTCTGAGTTCATCACTGCAAGGATAAGACGGCTCATCACAGGCGAGTGTTGCTTTTTAGCTTCAATTACATTTTGTCTCCTGATGACAATGTTAACATTCTTGTTTATTTTTCACTTCACCGCGGCTTCATAGTATTGGCTATCTGTACATTTACTGAGTTTCATTTTGACATCTTCAGCTCTTTTTCCTGCCTCAAACTCTTACACCGGTTCCTTCATACTAAATGACATGCGCTGACTTGTGTCAGAGAGTCTGCAGGTCATGTTTGGCACATCTATGAGGGCGTTTAAGGCTTTCAGAGAAGGTTTTTCCTCAGGTACAAGTCAGGACGAACGTCTCTTTGAAGCACCTGATGAATTCTGCCGCCTCACCTGATGCGGTGGGTTCATTTTCTGAGTCGAGCGTGTCTCTAACACAGCCGCCGTGCGCTGGCGCGTATGACAGAAATGTCTGGAATGTGAACTGCTGTCACCTTTATACGTATCATAGAGATTAAACAGAGAACACGGGACCTGTTGCTGAAAACGAACATTCTCGATTGTTAGGAAACAGACGCTTCCCAGTGCTGAATTACACTCACGGCCCATTAAAGAAGAAACAAACGGGCGACCAAAAATAACCTGCCTGACCACATTGGCCTGGAACTCTCAGACAGATAACGCGCGGAGCACAAAGAGACTTGCAGCCGCGTCTGCCGCCTTAACCCACCGAATGACTTGTTGTCTCAATCAGAAAATGTTGAGGGTCTTTCACTCCTTCTTCCTAATTTCATATTCTAGAGCTACATAACAGCAGTGAGAGGCAATGCAACACTAGAGACACAGACAGGGTGTGGCTCCAACAATGCATAAATAGGTAACTTGTGAGTGGGCGGGCGTCACAGGCAGGTACAACACCTGGGAACTTCCTTATTGTGGAGCAGGATCGAATCTTGCTGTCTGAGGGACACGGTAGGCATTTATTGTTCATTCTTCCCCTCTATTTCTTTTTCTCTCCTCAGGGTTTATCTCTACTATTTCTCTGCGTGCCCGCCTGACAGTATAGATGTATCTAAATACATGTTTTTTTTTGAGAAAGAACAAACCCTCCCGTTACGAGCTCGCTGCTTCCAGGAAATTAAATTTGGTTTGCTGTAATGTGTTATTCCTGGCAACAAAAAAATAAATAATTGACTCAAAGCGATTACATTGGCAAAATGCTGTCCAAATGCAGCCTGGAGCGGTCAGTGTGAGGGGACTCTAAGATCAAGAGTTAGAACATCATCTCTCTCCAGAGAATACAGCTGTGTTGCTCGTCACTTCCATCAATACAGTAATTCTCAGTAAGTCCGGCCTTGAACGCGACCCACGTCGCTACTACTGAATTTGACAGTTTCAGACAAAAGCCTCAGTTTGAGGTTGTTAATGTGGGAAGGACGTGCAATCATTTCAGCTTCTTCTGTCAGTCTTGATGGATAAAACATTTTTCAGTTTTAAAGACATCTGTGAAATTTTTTTTTGCCTGCCAGACAATTGCAGCACACCGTGGCTATTAAATATGAGTTGGAAGTTTTTTGTGAAATACTTTTAGAAATCTAGCTTTCCATCTGTGGGATCTTTCTGTATAAACCAAAAAATACCTCTCAGTCACAGCCCAATTTTTATGTGAGTGAATATTTTGGTTTTTTACAACGCTGTAAGTACGCTCATCAGTGAATCCAGACTATCCTGAGGGACTCCGGGTCACAGGGCACTCTGCTGATTTAGAGCAGAGATTTGTAGTATGCACGTCTGCGGGACTTCTCCCAAAACCTCTCAGAATCAGAGGTCAGGGGGCGAACCTGCCCACATAAAGTCCTCCTGAACACTTTATAAAGTCAAAAAAACCCGTCTGGTTCCTCTCATTGATCCGCAGCTGTGAGGCTTCACCGTCAGGACCATGTTCTCCTCCAGCGTCCCGTACAAGAACCAGCACTACAGCGAGCTGAGGAGCGACTGCATCAAGGACAGGAAGCTGTTCGAGGATTCGGAGTTCCCAGCCACCAGTGCATCGCTGTACTTCAGGAAACCGCCTCCCGGTTTTGTGGAGTGGAAACGACCTGGGGTGAGTGGCACAGGTGGAGGCCCATCGCTTAGATGCAGCAGGGAATTAATGTTTAATAATGTCATCATTTTGAAAGTGTTAACTGAACCACTGCACTTTACTTAATTGTTATGAATATCTTATTACGAAATCAGTGAAAAATGAAGTGTGATGAACAAGAATAACAAAGTGACTTTCTCTCTTCGATGCTCATTTATCATCAAACACATTACACACATTTTAAGGCCAAATACAAATTCAGCAATAAGATGGAATTTGATCAAAAACGGCAATTGAAAACAGAGCAGTTTAACTAAAAATGCCAAATATGTGACCTTGTTAAATAAAAAGACTGAGGTATAAAGTGTATTAAGTCCATCGCGTTAACTTTTCCATTGCAGGAGATAAGCAATGAACCCCGTCTGTTTGTGGAGGGCATCAGTGCCCACGACCTGAACCAGGGAGTTGTGGGAAACTGCTGGTTCGTCGCCGCCTGCTCCTGCCTGGCTTTGAAGCCAGACCTCTGGAAGAAGGTGAGTTACTTCACTTCCTTTATTCTGAACGTGTGAGCCGAGGTGCTGGCGTATTTAATGTTGGAAATCAAATATTATTGAGGTTTTATGAACTGAGCACAAAAAGCGGCAGCGAGCAGTGAAACACGAAACCAGGTGACAGAACAGGTCAAGTTTTAACGTCAATCTAATATTTTTGAGTTAATAATTGCTGCTGAACCTGAGATCCATAAACTAAACAAAAAAGAAACACAGTTGTATGCTCAATCATAATGGAATAATGATGATGGAGGAGGAACTGGAGAACTTGGAGGATGTTCAGCTTTGTGTGGAAAGAATGTCACAGAACAAAATGTAACAGAGTGAGCAGTTGGAAGTCACCCAGTGTCACATATTTTGCTCTTATCTGTTGATAATTTGTTCCATTCGTTAAAAGTTTCCCAATCATCCTTATTCACTAAAAAAAATAAAATAAACCTGCGTCTGATACATGTTTACACTGAAAGCTTGAATTAAAGAAGCAGTCAGTATATAAGTTGTTAAAGCTGGAAATACCTTCAGGATGATTGGATTAACTTCAGGGACAATGTTTTGATTCTGACAATAATCATATTTGTCTCAAAATACTGCGATGGGAATTTTGGGGGAAAATACTGTGTGTGGAAATATGTCGCACCTACCTCCATCCCTTGTGCTATAATGATTATTTTGTTCATATATGTGTTGGCAGCATTTGAAAGGTTCTGATTGTGCTTAATGTGCCCGTCGATTACATCACACGAGGGGCCACGTTTGACGCTCGGTCTCGCGTGCGTTTTATTTCCAGGTGATTCCTAATCACAAGGATCAGGAGTGGGACCCGAAACACCCGGAGAGCTACGCTGGAATCTTCCACTTTCAGTTCTGGGTGTTCGGGGAGTGGCTGGACGTGGTGGTGGACGACCGGCTGCCTACGATCAACGGAGAACTCATCTACTGCCACTCGAAGACCAACAACGAGTTCTGGAGTGCCCTGCTGGAGAAGGCCTACGCCAAGTGAGTACACCTGAGCCACACCGTCCACACTTAGTATACTTTAGTAGTACTTTAGTATTAAATATAGTATTGATATTATAAAATTAATAATAAAGCAATAACTCTGGAGAATAAATGAATTAAATGAAAACAAAAAAACGGCTACTACTACAAATATAAAACATTTTACTGCTACAATTACTACTTATATTACTACTACTACTGCAACTTATATATTTGCAATGCATGACATCATAAAACATTTTTTGTTGTCTGTACATGTGAAAAGCATATAAAGTGTTTTATCTCTAAATAAGTAGAATATATAATAAAAATCCAAACATGTCATGAGTCAATTCTTGTGTTCAACTGTATTGTTGAATATATAGTGCTTTACATATTCTTATATTTATTATATACTCAAGGACATATGCAAACTTGTGATTCCTCTGTGTCCAGGCTCGCCGGCTGCTATGAGTCCCTGGAGGGGGGAAACACCGGAGACGCCGTGGTGGATTTCAGCGGAGCCGTGGCCGAAGCCATCAACCTGGAGGCAGAAGCTTTCTACAAGGACCAGAAAAAACAGGACCAGCTGTTTGAGGATCTACTGAAGGTCTACGACCGTGGAGGGATCATAAGCTGCTCCATTAAGGTCTGTGCTCGTCTTGAATTATTGCCTCCTTGTCTCCTTTCCCCTCAGAGAAAATCTGGCCTTGACAAACAAGTTGTTATTTATGATTCCATCAGGCAGATCCTCATGAAATCGAGCTCAAGATGGCGAACGGGCTGGTGAAAGGCCACGCGTACTCGGTAACTGCGGTGAAGAAGGTGCGCCTGGGTCACGGGCTGTTGGCCTACTTCAAGAACGAAACCATTCCTCTGATCCGCATGAGGAACCCCTGGGGCAAGACTGAGTGGAACAGAGCCTGGAGTGACAGGTGGGAATTTCTTCTCTCCTATTTTGTTTGTTAAAGGTGATGCTCCGTACGGATTTTTTCACAGGCGCTTCAAAATACTCACTGCCAGTAGATTTTAAAGATTAAAGGTGGTTCATTGCTCTTTAAATTGAGAGGAAGTGTTCACCTTCTTACACATGTCCTTTGGTGTTCTCCACTTCCATCTGCTGTTCAAACACTCACACCCACAAGCTCACCTGGGGGCCTGCATGGCGTTTTTTAAGAGCGTGTGAGAGACCAACACAGTCACGTTACCAAGCGGACTACAAGACGTTATTTACTTCCAAACAAAAGCCCAGAATTCATGCAGCATGAAGATCTACAGAACTATCACAAAGTTGGCGGCCATTTTTTTCCTGCGACGTGATCCTCATGGTGGGAGGCTCAAATGCTAGGCTAATGTTACGCCGCTGTGTTCCGGGTTGAAAGTCACACAAACTAGAGAATCTGACAAATTGTTATCATTTGACTGCGTATTGATTGATCAGCAGCGGAAAAGAGGATTGCGACATTTTTTTCAAGGCAAAAGCACATGTTTGGTAATCCATCAGCTAACGTTAGCGTTCGACCACTTCTTGGCTAACGTTACCGTTTGGTCGCATCCAGTGCGTTTTACTTCCAGGATATAATATTATTGATATTTTGAAATTGTTGTTTTCCTTTCCAGTCGTCACGTAACAATCATGTAACTGTCGAACCGTGATGTTGGCTAGGAAGTGTTCGAATGCTGGGTTAGCCAGTGGGTTAGCAAATATGTCATTTTACCTTGAAATATGACCCAATGTCCCTCCGAATCTTCACTAGTCAATGTTTTCTTAGTTGCTTTTTAATCAAAGATTAACATCCCACAAATTGTCAGGTTCTATATGTGTCCTCAACTTTCAACCAGATGTCGGAGGAAAATGGCCGCCGTGTGAACATAGTCTATTAAGGTTTTAAAAGACCACAGAAAACACATTAAGGAACAACAATGTTAATTAACCAACTCAAACAACTACGATAGAATGCAATTTGGTGCTGTGATTAGGATTTAGTTACTTGAATCTGGAGTCTATTCTTACTGAGACTATCCATATGTGTTATATGTCTTTTGTCACATGTTATGTGTTGTTGTGGATCGACTCTGGGATGAGTAAAGCTGCTACATTTGTGGCAGTAATGTGAATCCAATTAAGGAATAACTATGAAAGTAATTTGCATTTTGGGACTCCAAAATGTGGATTCTTTTGTGGATTATAGATTTTAAGCGATTCATTTGTACGAACTCAGAAGGTTGTTAACAATCTTCTTTTGCCTTGCTTGCTGGTCATCAGCTCCGAAGAATGGTCAAAGGTCGGAGACACAGAGCGAGGCAACCTTGGCATCACAGTAGAAGATGACGGGGAGTTCTGGTGAGTTTCTCTGTTCACGACAGCCCACCTGTCGAGTTCATCTCCTCTTTCAACGTTTAATAATGCCCTTTTCCGTTCACATCCACAGGATGTCATTCACAGACTGGTGCCAGTGCTTCACAGACGCAGATGTTTGCCGTCTCATCAACACTTCGCTGATCAGCGTTCACAAGACATGGAACGAGGTCGTGCACTTCGGGAGCTGGACCAAAAATGCAGAGCCGCTGTTGAACCGCTGCGGTGGCTGTTCCAACCACAAGCGGACATTCCTGCAGAACCCACAGGTACTGAACGCTCTGGATGGACCACTTTCGCCACATGATGCACATTTATCTATATATATTCACCTGTTGTCATCTTCTCTTACAGTACTTGTTTGATGTTACAAAGGAGGTTGATGAGGTCCTCATCTCCTTGCAACAAAGAGACATTAGGATCCACAAAAAAGTTGGTCGAGGAGAGAATCTAAGCATTGGCTTTGGTGTTTTCAAGGTATCGTATATTACCACACTTTCATCCAAACATTATTATGAAACATTGCACAAAGATCGAGGCGAGGCTGACTAAAGATGAGTTCATCGCAGAGGAAATGATGGTAGTCCGGGATGAGGACGTCAGTCAGAGGTCAGTTAGTTTTGGGGGAGAACGGGGTCATTTCATTTCATGTTGGCTCATTCTGGGTGAAGACTTTGGCTTCGTTTGACTTTTCCACTCGTTTGTTGAGCAGATGTTGGATGATTGTAGTGACAGGCAGACATTACTAAATAGGGTTATCAGAACCAAAACAGATAAGTTCAACAAGAAACTAAATCATATGTGATTAAACAAAAAAAAAAAAAGCACATACTTTCACAGAATGTGAAGTGCAGCCAAACACATTCAGACAAAGTCGAGAAGAGTTCAGACGTCTGTGTTCTGGTGCTGTTAGAATCTGATGCATTATGGTCGAATGTGGTGGCTGCTGGCGATGAAGAAAGCCGGGCACGTTGCATTCCTGCTGCATTAGAATATAATGTACATAATGTTTAGTACGTGGAAACAAAATTTCACAAAAAAAGCTAAAAAAAAAAAGAATAAATAAATAAATAAAAGAAAAGTCAAATGCTGAATGAGTTTTGCAGTAGAGATAATTGTGCCTAGAACAGAGGTTTTCATGTGACAGGGTTTTCTCCCCAGAGGGCTCCAAACTGTTTCTGTGGCCACTCACTTGGCATAGAAAAGCCTTCATGTCTGTGATTTGGTTAAAGAGCTGCAGCAGTTTTGGGAAATGTGACTGCTTCTCCCACTTTCCCAGAGTCTCAAACTAATAAATACTTCAGGAAAAAACCCTTTTTCTTATATTTGGTGCAGTCTGAAGTTATGTCCGACAACACCAGCTTGGCTCAGTTGTTTAGTGACACAAATAACATAATCACGATCCCATAGGCAGGAGTTGAGTGGAACTAAGCAAGTAAACAACAGGGGTTGAGCGGCGCCCCAGACTCTTAAAAGACTTTTAAAACCCCTCATCTAGCACATTTATAGACAAACAAACCAGTAAACTCAGTAACGCGTTTCAATAAAGTTCTCAACTGAATTGTAAAGTCAACACAGTCCTCTCCTGCAGCTGTAAAAACTTGCCAAACTAGATTTTATCCGACCGGCCGCGATTAGATTGCCACATTCAAATGAGGTAACCGTAAGTACGTGGCAAAGCTGACGTCGCATTTCCCGCAATGTGATTTACTTGTCGGAGATCTAAGTTTAAACACACACAGGCGCGAGGGCGCACACACACTATTCACTCTTATCACGCCGACAGAAGTGCTGCCAAAGCGGCAAGGCTCTGGACACCAATGAATGTTAGGGCCACAAGGAGCGAGTGATTAAAAAAAAACGCAACTATGTGCAGACTGATGAGCTGCAGTGAGCCTGAACCTGGATTTAACCCTCGTCAACTACTATCATCGTACAAGTGACGGATCCTCCATCTGACGGACTGCAGACCCACCCTCTGCACTTTATATTTTCTTGTTTGAGAAGTGTGTCAGTGGTGGAAGAAGAAAGAAGAGTATAAGTTTTTTATGCATATCAGCTGGCATCTGAGGGCATCACAGGAACTCAGTGATAGCCTGATTTTTCAGTACTTACTATGCTAACCTGCTAGTGCTCAAACAAGAACAATATGCATTGTGATCCAGGGGCCGGTCTGACAGGATTTCTTTGTTGTCTAACTGACACACAGGTCATCTCACCGGTGCAAGGATTACATTAGTCTGTACTGTCAGTAACACTGTAATAAAATAAACACACACTCACGTTAAATTGAAGTTCTGTTCACTATTCTGCCACCAGGAGGCAGAAGAATCTGTGAGTTACCTATTATTTACAGGTTTAACCTAAACTATTCTGATACATGTGGAATAGCATCATCTCCAGTTGCTGATCATGTTCAGGTTGTCACGTTAGAAACCCGGTTATTCGTATCCCCGTTTACGTGATTCTCACAGCAACCCGGGTTTATGCCCGTCTGAGTTTAGCTGTGCCTTCGATCCGATTCGGAATTTCTACGTCGGCCCCTTTCAGCGCTCACACTTAAACACTTAAAAGCCGCGTGCGTTTTGCAGCACATGAACAAAAAGTTAAAACATTAAAGGACAAGTTCACCCAAAGGTTAAAATTCGTTCATTACCTACTCAGCCTCAAGCTGATGGAAAGTCCGGTGACGTTTCGTACTCAGCAAAACATTTCCGGAGCTTTAATAGCAAAACAGCGCTGCAGTGTTCTCCTAAACAACAGATTACAACAGAAAACCTGCAACCTGTCGGAAACCCACACTATACGCAAGGAAATATATTATCACGGACTACATTTTAAAAGTCTGTTCATAGCAATTTCCCTCGTCTTGTCATGTAGTTTATTCCGTCTTTGACAAGCTGTGCCACTGTGCTCAGCGCCAACAAACAATGCTCAGAGACCTGGATCCGGTAAATGCCACATTATCCTGGATAAGTAACCAGTAACCAGGATAAGACCTTATGCACGTTTCAGAAACAAGGATAAATGTTTACATGTGCAAAGACATAACCCGGATATGAGTGTACATGTTAGTGCACTCAGAGTTAAAATCACTTGCCAGACTGTGCACCCGATGAGTAAAGCTAGTGATTTATTTTCATTTTTTTTTCAAGCCCAAATGCTTTTTTTTTTTCATTCCCAGGTGGAACTGAACAGGAAGTATCGGCTGCACGACATCCTGACCCAACAGTGCATTGCCACGTCCACCTACATCAACGCCCGCACGGTGTTCATGAGAGTCACGCTCTCGCAGGGCCGCTACGTCATCATCCCCACCACCTTCGAGCCTCTGACGCTGGGGGATTACATGCTCCGAGTTTTCACGGACGTGGACTCGGACTGCAGGTACGGCTGTGACGGAGGTGTGATGTCCAACCAGTAATGGGGGCTGTCAGACAGAAGTGTAAATGTTCACATATCATACAATTATCGGGTCTTGAGAGACGCTGCGGGGAAATCGAGAACACAGCTGTTCTCTGGCTTTTCGTTTCAGACACTGGTTTATGGAAAATATCCAAGAGAAGCAAATGAGTGTTTTTGGGGGGAATGGAGACTTTAAAACTATGTTCGTATTAAATCTCTTCTTGGCCAAAGATTTTGTTTTGCCAGATTTAGAGGCAGGCCTTGTTGGCAGACCCTAAACACAGACCCAAATCATGTTTGCTCACATACAGATCATCAAAGCTGGCGAGCTCAACTGCTGTTGTGTTAATGAAGCATAATGTCTTCCATCTCGCTGATAGCGAGATGTAGGACAGAGTGCCGAGATAGAGGAACTCCATTTTTTTTCCTCTCGGCCTTTTAAACTCTCCTCTACTCTCACAGGGAGATGGCGGAGGATAAACCAAGAGTAAGATGCTGGAGTTCATTCCTCGGATACCCACAAGCTGTGAGTCACGTCTACGTCCATGAAGCCGAGGGGCTGCAGAACCAGGACAGCTCAGGAGGTCAGAGGACTTCGCTCCGAACCTGCTAATCGCTGTGATCAGCCTGTGGTCCAACACGTTCGTTTGCTGAGGTGTGTCTTTTACGTGTTTCCGCGCAGGTGCAGACCCGTATGTGATCATACACTGCGAGGGCCGCTCAGTAAGATCCACCATCAAGAAGGACACCTTGAAACCGGAGTTCGCAACCAGCGGCGTTTTCTACAGGAAGAAGCCCAGAAAGCCCATAACCATAGAGGTGAGGTGGCAGCTCTGAGGCCCCGATGACTGTAATTCATCTCAGTGGAATATTAATAGAAACGTAACTTGTTAGGCTGCCACTAATATACTTGTTAAAAGGAGATTTTGGTGTTTTGGTGTACAATTTATGGTGCTTTTGCAGGTATGTTGGTCATTTTTACATTTTTAAAGTATTCACAGCACCCCTATAATAAAAATAAAGCTCGCAGATAGTAATTGTGACGATATTGACAGTCTTTTATTGAAAAAAAGGAACATAGATGATTAAGAAAAACCACAGTTCATCATGTTTTTTTTAATACAAAGGAGTCCTATCATGTTTTTTTTGTATTTTCCCTTTCCTTAAGTGTTTTATGTAGATTCTTGCGCACTTGAAAGATCTTTTAAAGTTAAAAAGGTCAAAGCCCACACCAACAGAAGCTCCTCGCCTCCACAATCATCAGTAGTCCCGCTTTTAATTTCGGTGACTTTGGACATCGCACTACCTCACCATATCGCACATTTGTACAATTTATGCCGAGCAGATTTTGGCAGTTTGGCACGTAAGATTTGATTTAACAGAGCTGCTCTGGTGCTGGGTCAAGCTTGTGTGAGCTGACCGAGGAGCTAAAACAGAGCATTTCTCAGGTCAGAGGGTCAGGTACCATACAGAGCTGCAGCACTGGACGGCATGAGAACACTGATGGGTTTTTTGAGCATTAAAGCCTATAAATATATTCTAGTAGTAACCCAACATAAAACTATGAACCTGAAAATGAGCACAATATAATATAAGTATATTCTGTACCTATGGTATTCCATAACAATATGAACAGACCGAGCTTAATGGACTAGAAAATCTCACATATAACTCAAGAGACAGATGTAATAGCAGCTTGTAAAACTGACTGCTACTTCCTCAGGTGTGGAACAGCAACGCGGTGAAGGACGAGTTCATGGGCCAGGTGGTGCTGTCCGGGTCGGTGAAAGACCCGTCTTCCCCTCAGAGGCTTCAGCTGAGGAAACGTGGACAGCAGCAGGCGGATGAGATGCCCGGTTTCATCAGTCTGAGGATCTGCACGTCCACTCAGCTGACGGCCATCTGATCACGTCGGCGACCCGAGAGAGAGATGAGTCTTTTTTCACTCCTGAACTATACGGTGAGACTGACGGGACAGGAGGCGTCAATCAAAGCAACGACGACACCACCACCGCTGGATTTCAATGCTTGAGGAGAAATTTACATTATTGATTGTACCTTGGTGAATTGTTTTTAAAGTTGAGAGGGGAGCAGGGCACTATTAGATGGACTGAATGTCATTTTTTTTTTTTAAATCTAGATGTTTAAACTTTTGACTTTTATATTAATACAATTGAAACCATATTGACGTTTTGCAAGTTGCTTGTAAAGATATCAGATGTGAAACTACAGACACTGTGAGGGATGTGATTGCCGTAAAGTCTTACCATACGTCAGTCTCCTTAATGCATGTACGACACATAAATCCTGTATCATCTATTTCTTTTATGCACGTTCTGTTCCTCTTATCGATCAGTTCAGATCACCATGTTTTATTCTCGTCACAGTCGCCAGAATAAAATGTCTGCAAACTACAAATATATTCAAATTTGCACAGCTAGCTAAGACGGTGGCCAAACCTGGGACCAATGTTGGAGATGGCGTTTCAACAATTGTACTCATGTAACCGCTAGAAATTTTAACTAGACATCGGGGAGTTTCCAACAGTATTGCATGACGTACTTAAAAGTCACACTTAGGTAGAAAAAAATAAGGATGTTGTGTTAAAATATTCCTTTTGTAAACGTGAAAGTCACCCATATGAATATTACTTGAGTAAAAGTGTTAACGTATCAAATATTAACTGTACTTAAGTATCAAGAGTAAAAATAAAGAAGATATACTTTTATTTATGCGCATGTTCTATGGGCCTGATTATTGACCTGTTATCAATTATCAGAACTGATTCTGATTCAGCACGTTTCTGATTATCAGAATCAGTGTCGTTTAATCAGCTTGTTGACAAAATACATGAACATAAAAATGTGCTACTTTGGCTTCCGACACAACATGTAATCTGCAAGCAGTAACCGTTAACTAAAGTAATCATATAACTGTAGTGGAGCACAAGCACAATACCTGCCCCCAAAATGTAGTGGAGGAGGTATAAAGAAGAAGGAAATGGAAATACTCAAGTAATTGCACTGTAAGCACAGTACGTAAGTAAATGTATGTGTTTTAAGACAAAACGTGATCTTGTCATTAAACCTAAAGAAACGTACATTTCAACGCATCCTTGATTTGCAGAAAAGTACATTACCAACATTTATTTTGGCTGTGAAGTTTGACTTGCAGAACCCTGAACGGCAACAAACATTTCAAATGAAATTCAACCTTAGAACCATAAAAACCTTACAGGCATCGCAACAACTTTGGTTTTCTTCCTCTTTTTATTTCAGTCCAGTTCCCAAACTGCAATATTTAGATTTTTTTACACTCAAGACACAGCCATGCACAATTCAAAGTTCAAAAAGTCTATTGCTTCAACCACAATTAAAAATAGTTTATCCAAAACCTCATTTCCCCGTCGCTCGTTTGTCCTTTTTCAAAGATAGGGAAAGGCCTGCTGAGGTATGCCAGATGGATCAGCAGTTTTTACAAAGCTAGACAATAATAAGAGTAATAATAATAATAATAATGATAATAATAATTTAAAAAGTAACATTTTTTGTCTTTGTTCCATTCTCTTGATACACATTAATAGAGGAATTTTCACACCACGTGTACAGGTTTACACATTCAGAAGATAGGAATGTACAGGAGCAACCACAGAAAAGGGGCACGTCAGCGGTGTCTCTTGTCCCGAACAGAAATTCACCTTTTTTGTGCTCATAGTTCCGACCTGTACATGAGACAGAGGCCAAACGTCCCAGGGGGAGGCCGGCGGAGCTTCCTGACAAGGCCACCCACACCTACCGCACGCACACATACATGTACTAACACTCAGCAGTGGTACTCGGGACAGACTGTGTGGGCCCGCACACAGAGTGCTGCATCCAAAACCGGCTCTCTGTCCAGATGAAGGAGTGTCCGACAAAGCCCCAAAAAACAGCAGAGCTGGATCCGGGAGTGCGGAGACGGCGTGTGTTTGTGTTTGCTTTTTCTCTTTTTTTTTTTTGATTCCCCAGGGTGCAAAACATTTATTGATACATAGAGCAACCTGAATATTGTCATTTTAAGTTACATAATTCTGAAAAAAAAAGGGGGGGGGCGGTTGTCCCACCATATTTACATACATACATACATATTCTAACAATCTTAACCTATTTGAAGATGAGATACAGTGTATAGTTTGTTTTACATGCATGAATTCTGTTGCGTCCTCCGGTCTAATGTCACTCCTTCATCTTCTGTACATTTGCTGTACAATGGAGGTACAATATGACTAAGCAGCTACCCTGCACCTCAGAGTCAAGGTGGACAACACGAGTGAGGCATCTTCTAGTGCAGATTGAGGTAGCCCCCTAACACACACAGACACACACACACACACACACACACACTCGCACGCGGAGGGATGCTACACGGGAAATTGCCAGACGAAGCCACCAAACACTGACACTTCTGTACAGGAGCTTGAACGCTAACAAGGTATGAATGGAGGGAATATTAGCGAACAAAGTGAACCCTCTTACTGCGGATTCGGTTTTCAGTGCTCATCGTCGGGACAAGGTACAATCGTAAAAAAAATGGCACTCAGCGCTTCGCTCAGTGGATAACATTCCCCCTCTTTTAATCTGCCAAACGTTTCAAAGACACCACATCAAGACGTATGGAAAAAAAAAAAAAACTCACATAAGACACGGTTTAAAAGACAAAAAGGACACTGAAGCATGAATGAGCAGCATCTTCATCGCCAAAGGAGAAGACCAGGAGGGGTGCAGGTGGGCGAGGAGGACGGTCGGTTGCCCGGTGTCGTGGTAGATGTGAGTGTTTTCTATTCAGTCTGAGCAGGAAGGCTTTTTTAGGGTTGGCACCTAATCCAAATTCATATCGTCACAGTCACGTGTGCTCAGCAATACGAAACTCCTTTAGTCTGCATTATGCATTTACTCTTCAGACTTTAAAGTTCAGACGTCTCTCCGTTCTTTGGGGAAATTATGTCAAGTCACCACACTGAATTCTGGATATTTTATGTTTGCATGATTTATTTTTTTTTTTTGTCAAGGTGCATATTTCCTGCTTATAATTTAAGGTCACAGGGATACTCGGGGGCGCTATGTGAATTTCTAACAATGTGCGGCACGAGACCTCCAGCTCACTGTAATGACCTTCTGTTCGCCAGTGCCGACACCTTAAAAAGAACAATCCAACACCAAATATAAATATTTCAATGAAAATATGTACATTTCTGTTGAGTCTCTGAATAAGCCTGTTTTTCCTTCTATTTCATACTTAAAGGTGCAATATGTAAGAAATTGGCCACCTCTTGAATTCATACTCCAAACAAATAAGAGGCGGCATGTTACCAGAGCAACCACTCAGTTATCAGTGCAGTTAGCAGTCCGGACTGGGAGTGGGGGTGGTTTTATGAGAAAAGGAGAGGCTGGGGCTAGCTGCTTAGCATGCTAACTTCAGTAGATATCTCTGCGAAACAATATCCAGACTGTTGTTGTTTCTTCAGACTCTGTTGATAATGTTAGTTCACTCAAAGTCCTTACGTACTGCACCTTTCATTGTCTGATGTAATAAAAGGAAGAGGTTGGCATTCACTAAACTAGATGTTGAATTCACCGAATTCCAATTCATTTACAACATGAAAATTAAAAAAAACAAAACAGAAAGCCGCGCGTACTGAATACCTGCGGATGGTCCCGTTTCAGACGCTTATTCACAGTGACGGCTTGAATTTGAACATTGCACAATGAAGCTGGCACCATTTTTCAGTCATTTTAATAGTTTCTGCACCAAATGTTGATTCATCATCACAAAAATGTCAACCCCAATAACTTAATATGTTACGCATTCCTACACTATATCTAAAATGTTCAAGTTTACAGGTAAAGCCACTATTACTTTAGACTCTGTTGTAATTCTGGCTGAATTTGATCTTTAAATGCAGGCAAATTGTGCGCCGACGGTGTTTTTCGATATATCAAATGTTTATAATGTCAAAGCTGGTCATATATAGCCAGTTCTAGAGAGAAAAATCAGCGAATGAACTGCAGCTAACCTGAATGTCGGAGACTGTCTGAGCGAGATGGGTTCAACTGTCATACGAGACCCGTATCTCTTCACCGATATGAAGCGGATTAACGAGCGACGTTCAAAGCTGGCATAGGTCATGTGAAATCTTTCTCGACTTTTTTTCCCCTGTAGCTGCACCCCTGCACACACACAACGCGCGCGCACACACACACACACACACACGCACACAAATATGCCACCTCGAGGTGTGACAATCTGCAGAGGAGTAGCGGTGTTTCTCCACAGAGCCATAGTCATGCAGGCAAAGGTTGGGTCCCAGAGTCACTCTCTCACATCAGCTGGTCATTGCGGGTGCAAGTGTGGCCTGATTGTGCTCCACGGAGGGACTAGGAGAGGTAAAACTAACCCTATAGGTCTGGACAGGGAAGGATTCACAGGCTCTTTAGTTTTAGTCCGTTTCTCCTCGTCAGGTTTCTTCTTAAATATGAGCGCGTTTTCTTTTCCGTTTTAGTTTTTCTCCGTTTGGGTTAGCGACTGCTGCCAAACAAGACATATGACACAAAGAGATGTGCACAGTTTGTACACACGCGCACGCACGCACGCACGCGCACACACACACACACACACACTTGTGATGGACTGCTCTACATGTACAGAGTGCTGGAGAAGTAAACGAGGAGGCAAAGGTCTGTTCAGCAGCATTGGGCCGAGAGGCTGCAAGGCCAGATGTCCATCCTACATATGAGGCCTGGGGGTCTTTTGTCCTTGTGCTGTCACTGTAAGTCACACAAACCCCCCCGCCCCCCATCCTTGTGCTGTCGCCGTCACGTCACCCACCACCCCATACACCCAAGCCCCTGCCCCCATGAACGCACACATCACAGGCAGGGCTCCAGCCTCGGGTGGGGACACCTAGGGCACACCCTAGCGACTGCTGTTCTTTATGGCTTCCTTCGCAGCTACAATCAGAGGCGTCAGGCTGGATAGAGGCTTCGCCAGCTTGAGGAAGGAATGCTGCAGAGGACAGGAAGGATAAGACATTTTTAGATATGGAGCCAAAGAGAGATGTATGCAAATTTAGCGATGATTTGGTGACAACTCAAGGATGTGAAGCGCAGGGCTGTCTCATTTACAGAAGTCTGAAAATCTATTTTTTATCTCAGTTTAGGATGACATTTAGGATTTCTGTTTCTGTAGAGAAAGCTTCTATACTGCATTTAAGAAAATATCTTAACAAGGAAAAAGATATTAGGCTACAGGACCATCCTAATTGAATAAGTTCCTTAGGATAGAACAGATCCAGCCCTAAATATAAAAGCACTTCCAAAAATGGAAACACCACTGTTGTTAGGTCTGTGCGGCAATGCAACGAAATATGCAATGAAATCCTGCAGAGGGCAAGATCTGCCACTACAAGTTTTGTCCATATCCTTTGGCTCTACATTTCATTGTAACTTACGCACTGCTTGGTTGATGCTCACCCTCAGAGTTAGAACATATTCCTACGTTTAGATGAACAAGATAAAACATGTTGCAAAAGTGTGTGTATGTGCATGTTTTTATACTGAGGATCGAGTCTCGGTTCTACCTGGAGCAGCTCCTTGGCGGAGCCTCTGCGGTCCACATCCATCTCCAGACAGCGGTTGAGGAAGTCTCTGAACACAGATGACAGCCTCTCCGGGTTTTGCAGCTCTGGAGTTCCGTTGGTAGCTATCAGGTACAGTGCCTGGAAATATGGAGGAAAACAGACCACCGCATGAGGGCACCACAAAAATCTGCCTGCATACTGTACGACCACTAGCGTGGTAACATCATGAATCATGTGTCCTGGCTGCACTTCCTGTCTTACCCTGAGTGGATTCTCATTCAGGTAGGGCGGTTCTCCCTCCACCATCTCTATCGCCATGATTCCCAGTGACCAGATATCCACTTTCGGGCCATAAGCCTTCCGGGTCACCACCTCTGGTGCCATCCAGTAGGGCGTTCCCACCATCGTGCTGCGCTTGTTCTGCTCTGGAGTGATCTGGGCACAGAAGCCAAAGTCGGCTGCAGAGGGAGACGGAGGGAGAGAGGAGTGGCGGTGCGTTAGATCGTGAGTTTGCATTCTGCTTTAGCGCATAAAAGACACAGTTTTCACTTTGCATTTTACTCCAGTTCAATTTCAGAAGTCTGGTGCTTTTTTTTTTTTTTTCTTTTTTTTACTTGAATTGAAAACTGAATGAAGACTTACTGAGCTTGACAGATCCGTCCATACCCAAGAGGATGTTGTCACTCTTTATATCTCTGTGGATCACCTGGTTGGAGTGTAGGAAGTCTAGGGCTTGGAGACACTGAAGAGAGAGGAGAAAAAGCTTAAAAACATGCCTGATAGACACACATTCGTAAAAAAAAAGGGAAGCCTGTGCTAAGCATACATTTGCACAGTCTTTTTCTCTTGGCTGGGCAAAGTGTTAAGGGGTCAGACAGTCAAGTCACAGAAGCAGTGGGCGGTGTTGCTGATGTCTAAACTTGGCTTCTTACCTCTCTGCAGACCGCAGCAATCTGGCCCTCGTCCATGCAGGTCTCTGTCACTACATCTGTCAACGAGCCGCCGGCCAAGTACTCCATCACCACCCATAGCTCATCTCCTACTAAATAACTAAAAAAGACACGAGACAGAAAAAGAAACACGCAAAATTTATTGTGGTTTTATTTTTGACAAGCATATCGTTTAGGGGTTTTCGCCTCGGTGGTTACTTGAGGTTCGATGTGGACACACATGCGGAGAATAAGAACAAATCTTTCTTCTGGGAGAAAATGAATGGTGGAGTCATTCTTCTGTTAAAACAGTAGGGGGCAGTAATGCACCTCAAGATGAACGCTGACTACCATTAAAAGGCAAAAGGAGGAAGAAGAAGGAGCTGGAGAAGAAGAAAAAGGATCTGAAAGGATAGCTCGGAGGATCCCTCAATGTCATTACGGTAACAACACGCAGCGACCTTGTCCAAGATCTGAACATAAATCAGTCGCTGTTTGCAAATTAACGTCAGAGACATTGAGGCTGCTGCATGAACTCATTTCTGTTAGAAACTTGGACCATCTTACAAAAAACAAAATAAAATGCTTTAAATATGCAACACAGTTATAATAACTGTACTGGACGACAAATTGTCCTTTATCAGTCCTTCAGCAGGCAAACATGCCAAACATTTGCTGCTTTCAGCTTCTCAAACTTGAGGATTTACTGCTTGCCCCTCTATTTTTTTAACAGGAAATGGAATATCTCTAACAATTCGGAGACAGCACCTTGGGCTGTGATTTATCTTCTATATTCATATTCATGTGAGACTGACCTGTCTAGGTAGTTCACTATATTGGAGTTTTTGTTTTCCCTCATCACCAGGATCTCATTGATGATCAGCTCTTTCTTGGGCTGCTGCTGCAGGTTCATCTGCTTGATGGCCACCTGAGAGCGAAGAGTAAGTCTGATTAGCAAGGACAAAGAAATACTATACAGCATCCGCATGTTGTTTCATCGTCATGAGAATCTGACCTACCTCTTGGCCGGTTGCTATGTCGATGGCAGTGTAAACAGTGCCGGACGCTCTGGTGGAACAAAAGATCATCGTCACATTAGTGTTGTGACATTAAAGACCCTTACAGACGTTTAATTTGATTTGCCTGAACTCTATCGAATTCATAATTCAGGTATATTTCCAATGAAAAGCAAAGGGTGACATCATCAGATTTTTTTTTTTCTGTATAATGTAAGGTAGCTCTGAAAATGTAATGAGATGAAATCTAACAAGCAACCTGAACTCTGAAGGATACAGTCAGATCGAATGGAAGCGTTAGCATGTTAGCCCCCGCTAATCCTTTTTTATCCCGGCTTTATTGGGTTTAAGTTATTTTTTGGTTCTTCATTTGCACACTGTATGTGCAAATGTTTTTAGTTTTTTGTTTTTTTTTAAAAGCGCGTTAACTGTTTTCACACTAAACGCATACAATAAGTGCTATACATCAACAGCAACATGTAGGTTTTCCCTTCTTTACACCCTCCTAACCTCTTCACCTATAATATACATTGCAGAAAAGAAGAAAATAAATACCTATGCATATAAATAAAACATACATACACTTTAACAATTATATAATATAGTAAAATAAGTTCAAAATCTGTCATAAATCATCCTGTCAGTAAGTTCCCCAGGTCACCATGTTCCTTAAAATGCATAAAAGGTCCTCAGATCTTTTCATACAAATTCAGTTTACCTTTCGAGTGTTTATGTAATTTTTAACATAGACATTAATTGAGTAATATTCTTACTGGGTTAGAATATACTATGTCGTTTTGTTGTCTTACATTAAAGTCCTATCAGCCCTATGTGTTGGTTGAATGCCAATATGAATACATTTGAATTCATTCTTTCTTGGAGGAAGAATTATAAACCACATGAACCGCCTCGCTGCAAAAAGTTCAAATCTTGTTTTATTCCCATGCGCAGTGTGTAAATGTTCCTTGTAGAGGGGTCTGGAACATTATCATTGAATTTGTGTGCATAAACCAGCTGAGATAAAGACGTTCTAGCTTGCATCCGCTAATTTTACCACAGAAACGAAACCGCTATTAAATTACCTCAGCAGTGATGAGCTCAGACGCCGCATCCACACGGAATTTATGGTTTTACAATAGTCGGTCAAAGGAATGGAATGCACTCTGTCCCTATTTGGATGTGTAACTCGCGACACTAAAAGCCTTTCTCTCTTTTCTCTCTCGTTGCCAACTTCACCTGTGCACTGTCAGGAGCTATGAATAATGAAGCACAGTTCCTGGTCCTAATAAGTTACAGATAACTCAACAGAGAGTAAATAGACTGTTATCTGCAGCTCGAGATAGGAGCTTCCTGATCAAATATGGAAATAGTGAGCATGAGCAGATAACAACAGCCACACAGTTTTTATCTGCTCAGATGTGAAGAGGGGAGAGTGACAGAACAGCGGCAGCGAGGAGAGAGGGAGCTGGCTGAGCTAATCTAGCTCAAGGCCATTTCAGGATACAGTTCTCATTTCCTCTCTACTTAGTTTTTCTCCCAGCCCTTCGACCTGACCCTCCCTCTGCCTCTGCCTCGCTGAAGTGGTCACCACAGCTCCATCTCCCTCCTGGTGAGAGTGACTGCTCTTGAAATTGCTCCATTTCAATAACCGCGATGACTTGGTTTCATCGACTTACCCTTGTCCTATTTTCTCGAAGCGCGTGTACTTCTTTTTGGGATCCCCCACGCTCACGATACTCCCTGAGTCGGAGAGAAAGCATATATGTAGTGAGCGAGCTTCTGTGTGTGCAAACAGCCACGATGGCCTTTCACACAAGCACACAAATACACAGGAAACGTCGCTGAAATAGAAAAGGCAGAGAGGGTCCGGACTTTCTCTTTCAGACATAGAGTATAACAGCTCTACTTTTTGATGCACTCTGATAATTTGGCCTAGTGTAGTGAAGGCCACAGAGTACGTCTACATCCAAATTTGATTAGATTAATGCTCCCTGTTCCTTTGCATATTATTTTGTGCACTAGAAGTAGGAATTATTAGACATAGTCCTTAGTATTGTTTCTGGGAATGTGTGGACTTTGACATTAGGATTACATTCTACAATTCTGGATGATTATGATGCTCTTTAAAGACTCCAAAGCTATAAATGTAATTTTTTTTATACAATTAAACATTAATGAATCAAGATGTTTAGGATTTCTCCACCCCTCCACACTTTCTATCAAGCCCATGTCTATAATGCATTATGCAAGCACTTGTTATATGTTTGAATGCGTCAATCGTGCTGAACAATCATAGTTATAAGAAGTCGTGAATATTCAGAATGCTTTATAACATGATCATAACTCATTATTACAGTGATGTAGTTAACACAGCACTGTGAAGTATTGTATCTACCTGCACCCCTCAGCACATTCCTTACTTTATGTAAAGCCCCCAGTGGCCACTTAAAGTAACTTATTATCACATTATGATGCATTGTGATGGTGATTATAATGTGTTACAACTATAAAAATGTGATTAAACAATGATCTTTGCAAAAAATGGTGTGTCGCAATTGTGAGGTATTGACACTTGACCTTATAAGTCATTATTAAATACTTTCTAATTTGTTATGACTATTGTTATAATGCATTCTGAATATTTACAATTGCTTATAACAATGATTATACAACACTATAGGTGCATTCTAACACATCAATCATTTATTAAGATTTATTTACAGCTAGTTAAAAATGATGGAGGACCTTCAGTCTCTATGAAACTCTGCCTCTATACAAAAATTATGCACAGACACATACTGAGTCTCTCCAGAATCTCCTCATCCGTCATTTTGGACTTCTTCCTCTGGCGGTCAGTGTGCCGGTACATTGTGTTGGACGTGTTCTCCGGCTGGACCTGCGATTCTGGAGGAGTCAACACTTCTTTCACAGGGGTGGGAGGCTTTGGTGGGTCCATGACGGAGCGCGTGTAGATCTGCGGGGAGGGGAAAGAGTCAAAGACGTGCGGAGAGGTCTACAATCGCAACGGAACCATTTCACCAACCGCGCCGCGTGAACTCACAGATTTGGTGTGCTCTGGCCGAGGCGCGATGACTGGCGGCAGTTCGTCGTCATCGTCCTCCTCTTCCTCCTCCTCCTCCTCTTCTTCTTCTTCCTCATCCTCCTCTTCTGACACAGGTGGAGCGATCGGGGGCTCTGACGATGATGTTTTGGCAGCCTGCGGGGTAAAAGTGGAAGTGAGCGCTGATGCATGAGCCATGTGGCAGCACGGAATGGAAGTGTGTGTGCAGATCCTCAAATCTTTCCCGCAGTTAAACAAAAACTTGTGTTGTTATTTTTTTTTTGTCTTTGATTTATTTGTTACCACAGTGAACGGCCTGAAAACCCCTAAACCAGCCATGTGCACAGTTTGAGTTCTGGCCAGCTGAGTTTCAAATTAACTATAAAAAAAAAACATACAAGTATAATTGTATAAAACAGATAAAAGATTCAGAACATATCGTCAAACATGTTATTCAGAAGTGGTGAGAAAAATGAGCAAACATCATAAACGGAAGTACTGTAAAAGGTCCAGTGTGTTGGATTTAGGGGGCTCTATTGGCAGATATTTAATCACATCAAGCTTAGTATCGTGTGCTTGTTACCCTAGACTGAGCCTACAGACAAAGTTGGTCACGGAAATATAATTTGATTGGAAACAGCGTACCAAGTGGGGTGCTGTGACTTCCTGTAAAAAGCTGCTCAATGGTGCACGGAACCAAAAGAGATTGGTGTCCGGATATAAAATTACCCTGATTTTCTGCATAGCTTCTGCATTGCGGCGCCCACAGAATACGCACACAAGGGACCGCTACCTGCCGAGCTGGCCAACTTCTGGCTTAGCCCTTGGCTAACTTGAGTGGGGCTGATGTCATCATCGTGCAGCTGTTGTTTCTGAATGTTATTCAACCAAATGGAACAAGTTCTGATAATAAAATGTGGTTGCAACATTAAAATGATATGTCCGCCACATTACAACTGCTTCTTTCGCAATGTAAGCTTGGGGAAAAGTCTTTTTGGCTCCTGTGCATCACCTGACATTGTAATTACACCGTTTGGCCTCTAGGAGCTAGGAGCAGGCTTTCCTTTTTTTTTTTTTTTTTTTTCTTGGGC
>OMLP01009375.1:7144-23639 GCA_900302685.1 Spondyliosoma cantharus | reverse complement strand
CGAAGTGTGTTTACCTGAATTAAAAAACAACAACAAAAGAAAAACAAGATATATATTTTTTTCTAATTATGAGAAAATACCTAAAAAGTAAAAATGATATTGATTTTTTATCTCATAATTTTGTCATTCAAATTGATTATTACGATCTTTAAATTGCATCAGTAACAATTAAAAAGTTGCATCATAACAAAACAGTCCAATACGAGAAAATCTGCATTATGAAGGGTAGATAGATAGATAGATAGATAGATAGATAGATAGATAGATAGATAGATAACTTTGTTAATCCCAGAGGGGAAATTAGGTCATCATAGCAGCAAAATACAAGGTCACATATAGAAACGATAAGAAACAATAAAGTACTATATACAATAAAATGCTTAAGCAGTTATAAAATAAGGTAAAATACTGGGGTAAATAAAATAAAATGTACTGGAAGAAGTATTCACATCCTTCAGGATATTTAAACTGTCATAAATACTCCCTCAGAGGTAGAAGTCAGCTCAAAATGTGTAAATGTATCATCAGCAAAAAGTACTTAAAGTATATATTTACGTATAAAACACACCCCAGTGAGTGTTACATGATTATATGTTTTATTACATGTATGATTATTGTCACTGATGCATCCCTGTGTTACTAAAAATGTGCTTTTATAGCATTTTTACGTACTGTTTGATTACAGTACATCATATTTATTTTTTTTAATTAAAAACTTAATCAGCAGAATACCAAGAAAATATAACCGTTGAATAAAATAAGTGGCAAAAAAGGTGCAATATTTCTCCCTGAAGTACAAAGTACATCAAAACTGTACTTAGATACATCTTAGAAAATACGAGACATTGTTGTACGTTAAACTTGGACATCAAACGAGACCAGTGTCAGCTGAATTATTGGTTGATTATTTCAGTCGATTGATAATTTATATATAAGTCTTAGAGTCGGAGCTGACGTCTTTACAAAGATGGGAAAAGCAGAAAATCTTCACACTGGAAAAGCTTTTAAGTGTATTTAACTATTTATATGGACACAGTTTTCTTAAGTAAGATTGTGAATACAGGACTTATACCTCTAATTTCTAATGTGGTATTGTAAGTAAATAATCTGAAAAAAGAAAGGCAGAACAAAGCACCACTCTGGATGATATTGTGTCCGACACAGCTCTTAAAGTTCAGTTCAGTTTATTTTATTATCCTTTTGGAAAGTCCCTTTGTGTCTGGGGCGACAGTCAGACAACAAAAGACATTAGTTCAGAGCAACATCACCAGTAATAAATAATTAAATACAACAAAATGTAGGTGCCACACCCCTCAGACCACAAAGCTGTGTAACAGAGCTACACTGGGAGGTTTCCTTACTCTTAAAGTTCTCAGAGATCAGCCCGAGGTCTCTTCTGTCCTCTTCTCACTCCCGTTTATGTTCAGATGGAATTAAAGATGGCTGCAATTAATTATCTTCTTTTCAGAGAGAAATCTATTTTTTGTGAATTAGGCCTCTCTTCTTTCTTATTCACAAAACACTCTGTGTTTCACGAGGAGAAATAACGGGCAAATGATCCGAGGAAGCAATATCTTTCTTTGCTTTGGCGGCAATGTGACGAGAAAAGACTTAATTTTCTTTGTCCAACTGGTCGGATTAATAAGGACAACATACACACACACACACACACACACACACACACCATCAGCCTTTTATAATTTGATTGTGTTGTTTCCGACTCATTTATTTTCTCTCTGGATTGTCATTTGTGTTTCTCTCTGATGGCTGATTGAGACATCATGTAGAAATGATGCAGGCAGAACGCTACACACTGATACGCAAGTAAACAAACGTGATGTGATAAGTGCAGTATACAACAGTGGCCACAATTTTCATTTAAAGAGTGTATTATATAAAATCTCTAGTCTCTTTTTTCTGAATTTCTAAATGGATTTTTCTTCTAACTCTTCCTAATCAGAACAGACATAATGTGAGAAGTATAACAAAATCATATACCCATAAATGTAATCAGTATAAAGGATATCACAGGATATGTAGGCTAATTATCGCCTGTATCATAAAACATAAAACAAATTGTCAGTGGTCCTACCAGCTTCATGAGGGAGTTTTTTTTTTCTAAATTAAGACTTTTTTTTATCTTCATTATGATGTTTGATTGTCAGCCAGACTGCCACAGGTAACATCACAAACTCTCCTTTGTTCTTAATCCTCTTTATTTCTTTTTCTAGAGACACAGATTCACCTTTTCTTTGTGGAGTTCATAGCTGTAGTGTGTTTTCACGACTGTTCAGTGCCCTCTAGTGCTCGGAGTTTGTAACTACACACCTGTCTGTTTTATTTTGAAAGTATCCACCGGAATAGAAGATGATGGAGGTGAAACCCTGTAACTTTAATTTTAGATCCTGTCCTGCTCAGGTAACCACACTGTTCATTGTTTCATTTTGAGTGTCTTGAGGCTGCTGGGCTTCATTTGTTGATATGAGTTATGATTACCCAGAGAACCTTTGTAGATAATAGCTAGGCTAACGGGAAAGCTAAACAACACTTAGCTAGCATGACACGGCACACTGTTAATTACTATATTATTCCCAGCAGAGAATATTGAGTTCTAATTCCCCACTGTGATCAATATAAAACATTTAAATAAAGATATATTAGCCTAGTTTATATAAAATCGCATGAGTTCGCTTTAATTTATTTTGAAAATATTGACCGGAAGTGTTAGTGCACCGTCATATATGCATTGCGGTTAACTTGCTTAATTTAATGCTAATCGCCATTGTTGTAAAAGACAACAAAAAAAAAAAGTTTTAAAAACATAACGTTTGCCAAATCTAGCAATGCTACCAAGAAGTGTGTGTGTGTAAATAAATAAATAAATAAAAATATAAAAAAGCAAAGCAGTAGAAGAGGTTTAATTCAATTGGACGACTGCGGTGTTTAAATTTTCTGATTGGCTGTCCTAAAATTGTTCACCAAGCTTTAACCACGTTTATAAACACGTCAGTGATAGCACGGTTAACTGTTTCAACACTTCATGATTTAATTCCGAACAGTATATACTTTAAACAAAATGTTTCGTCCGGATAAATGTTTTAAAATAAAATATCTTTTGCTCTCGAGCAGATAAGCGCCAATCATCACCCACGTTCCCGCGTGTTGCTAGGCAGAATATGTTAATATATGCAATGCAGCCATCTCTGCAGCTACCATTCTGAGGTAAGAACAACTTCTACGCTTTCCACAAAATGTAAGAAAACTAGGAATTGCTTCGCGGCCAGTTGTTTAGCTCGATTGCTCGCTAGTCTTTCTGCTAACACGAATTAAACGTGCGGGTCGTTCTAGCGCGTTTGTAGCGGCAGAAAAAATATATTTTTTCTTTCGGTCTCTTCGGATGTGGTTGTTGTTGTTAGTCCCACCCAAAATGGAGCCCGTTCTTCCTTGTTCACAGTCGACTTGAAGGGCTGGGCTCAACTAGAATGGGGGGACGGGTGGGTCTAACCAAATAATTCGGGCTTTCACCGCTTCAAAATCACCTTTGTTGAAAATCTCAGAATGTGCTCCACGTCCTGAAGCTTGACAAGTTATGTTTGGCTCCAAGGTCGGCCTTACATTGGGACTATATGGCCGTAATGCTAATGTTGCGGTGCAGTAAATGCCCGGGTTTCTATGGCGCTGGTTTTTGTGGTATAGTCCAGTTGGGACTGCGAACCTGCGGGGTTAAAATAGGGGGGGATTTGATTTATTATTGATTATACCAACTATATTCCTGAATGAGTTTATAAAGTCGTGATCCTTCACGGTGGCTTTTGTGCCGACATGCGGTTGTATTTAGACCCCGTTTCGCGGGCGGCCTCGTGAGCGAACGTTAAGCGCGTTTTCCCTCGTAACCCCCGCTGAGAGTCCTGTGTGACCGCTCTGTGCACGGAGTGACATGCTGCTTTATTTTGGTGTGTGCATGTCCTGTCAGACGAGCTATAAACTGTGTCTGTCTGTCTGCACACACGCACCCCCAAAAAAAAACACAATGTCGCCGGTGGCACTTGAGGTTGGATTGAGTGCCACTTTGCTCAGAAATGGCTGCTGCAGTGCCTCATTGTTGCAGCAGAGCAGATTTCTCCCTTCTACATAACGTGCCCAGGGACGCAATGTGACTTTGATACAGCTGTTACAGTCAAGGCTCCATTATTGAAATCACTCCAGACTACATACACCTTTCTTTAAGTGTTTTAAAATGATAGATGACAAAATTAAACCATCTATGAGCTGGCAATCTCAAATTCAAACCCCACATCCATCCATGATATACTTAGCTATTATCTCCATGTTGCATCAAGCTTATCATCAGAATCACTTACATCCTCTTGTCTGTGTCTGTGTCTGTGTGTGTGTGTGTGTGTGTTTTACAGGCTGTCTCCTGAGTGGAGCGATAGGTGACGTGGTTGGCGACAGGCCTGGCACCGTGCTGCCATGGAGACCAAGCAGGAACCCTCAGCTGTGTGGAGTCAGACTGCCGGCAATGATTCAAGCAACGGCACACAGGTCTGCCAATCCTGTCCGAACCGTCCCCGAAGTGCTTTCTTTAAAAGTCGGGAGCAGCGAGATGGGATGCGGTCAAAAGACATTTTAAGCGTCTCGCACTGTTTTGCAGCTAAATCCCCCAAATCTGTCACTTAAATCACACATTTCACTTTCACGTTTGTAGTTAACGCCATTTTTTTTAGAAGCGAGAGGTGTATTAATGGGAAGTAAATCACAGCTGGAGAGTGTAATAATGCTTTGTGTCCTGTGCACGGGTGTTGCAGGTGCATTTCGAAGGTGGCACAGTGGCCCAGATAGTGTACAGTGGAGATCAGGCAGATCGGGGACAGCAGCAGGTGGTTTATACAGCAGACGGGAACTCCTACACCTCTGTGGAGTCTGCAGAGCATACACTGGTCTACATACACCCTGCTGATGGCACTCAGGTAAGAGGGGATCTTATTCAGAGCAGATGCATTTGATATGTTTTGTTCAGGGACTTTTGGCAAGCGATGTGTTGAAGCTGAGAGAGCTAAAGAGAGTCATTCTTCACCACCTGTACGTGACAACCCTTTCACGTGTGGGAGTTTCATATATCTTCACTTGTGTAAAATGTCTATAAAGTACATATTAATTAATGTATAAATACCGAAGCGTTGTGAGATTTGCTCACAGCTCTGTATTTATTTTTTCAGACTGTATTTGCTGATCAGCCACAAGTGGCGTACATTCAGCAGGATGGTACGACCCAGCAGGTGAGTTCACCAGGTACGTTCATGTTATTAGCTAGCACTGTATGAGCTTGTATTCTAATGACTCTTAAAATATTGCTGTCCTATTTATAGGTCACAGTTTTGCTGCCCAGTGGACAGAACATGAATGCTGCCAATCTGCATGTTCTCAGTAATGTCGCAGAGGCTCCTCAAGCCATCCTGGAGCCGGTTTCCCAGGTGAGAAGACATTGTGCCGTCTCACAAACAAGGAAATACTGTTTGTCCGTAATAGCTAGATGTACGTGATTGTTTTCTGATTATTTACACAATGTTGACAGAAACATTTTGTTTTTCCAGCAGGTAAAGTTCAAGTCTGTTTTTCCTCTATTTTAAGTTTTGTTGCATGTAAACTAGCCGAGCCTGAAGACGAGAACTGTAGGAAATATAAACAGAACAGTTGAGTGAGTTTTAACTTTGTTCAATGACACACAGGAGCAGCTGTCTGTGTCCAACTCGCTCCCCTCCATGGCAGACATGGGGGACGCCCCCACCAGTCCCCTGGGGGCCACAGACTCCACAGATGATTCTGATGAAGATGAGGATGAAGACTCTGAGATGGATGACTGGGAACCTCATGGGCCTCAATCATTCAACCCTCACAGCCTCTGTGAGTGACGGCCTCCGCAGTCGTAACGCAGTCGTCTTAACAGAGTTGGACCTCATTAACGTTTTACGTCTGCTGTGGTGATTCTGTCTCACTGGCTTCTCCTTCATGTGGCCTCTCAGGGTGTGAGGAGTGTAACAGTGCCAACCCCACTGTGTGTCTCAAGCACGGCGCTCTGCACCCCATCCCCAACCGGCCAGTGATGTCCAAGGCCCGGGCCAGCCTGCCTCTGGTCCTCTACATCGATCGCTTCCTGGGCGGGGTGTTCTCCAAGAGACGCATCCCGAAGCGCACCCAGTTTGGTCCTGTGGAGGGACCCCTGGTTCCTCAGAGTGAACTGCAGGAACACTACATTCATCTCAAAGTAAGTCACTGCTCTGCGTGACTCATCGCTGTTTGGTTGGTATTGAGCTGCGTTTAGCTGCGCAGTTTCTATTCTGGTGTGAAGCTGCACTGTACATGTACAAACAGACTGTCTTCTGCCACCTTTGGTATTGAGAAAAGTCTCTGTTTTACCTGAAATTGTGATATTTTCTTGGTCAGAGGACAACTTCAAATATCAAACCTGTTTATCTCACTTCTCATGTTGGTCTTGTTATTATTCAGTAATCACAGTGTTGTGAAAGGTATTCAGTTGCATTACAAACTGCCAGAAGACAAGATGGTAGAATTTGTAATTAAAAGAATATATATTTTTGTGAATGAAAATGTTTCATAGGACGGTGCTGGGCGAGTAGGAACTGGGGAAGGATGCGGTGGTGATTGTGTGGGTGAAACATGCACGTGCAGTCGAAGGTTTCTTCTCAATCTGATCTCTCATCAGGTTTTTTTGCTTGTGGTTGTAGCTGTGCATGTTGGACACAGAGAAAGCTGGAGAGAAGCCTGACGACATGTGGTTGGACCTTTCTGACGAAGACAGCTGTAACTGGATGATGTTTGTGAGACCTGCTCAGAACCACCTGGAGCAGAACCTGGTCGCTTACCAGTACGGCGCTGAGATATTTTACACGACCATCAAGAACATCCAACCCAAGCAAGAGCTCAAGGTCAGTCGGGTGTAGTTCAATTTGTGTGTTGCATCGTGTATACAGTACGCTCATTTGTCCTGTTTGATGAAACAAAGTTTGTACTCCTGTCTGCCACCTGTCCAGCGTCAAACAGCTGATGAGGAAGTTCAGATCACTTTATTCAAAAGACGAACATCTAGTTATTTAATATCAGCTATTTTTCTGAGGAGCTGATGGAAACAATCCAGAGAATCATTCCAAGTAAATAAAGGATATGTGAATAATCTGTAGTCTTCTTTCTGCAGGTGTGGTATGCAGCGTCATACGCGGAGTTTGTCAACCAGAAGATCCACGATGTTACAGAAGAAGAGAGAAAAGGTGAGTCTCTGTACATAATGCTTCCTTTGCTCAACACCGAGTCTCATCCCTGCTGCGACGGCATGTGTCTCTGTACAGCTATTAAAACCGCAGTGGTCCTCTTTTCATTCAGTTCTCCGGGAACAAGAGAAGAACTGGCCTTGTTATGAGTGTAACCGGCGCTTCGTGAGCTCTGAACAGCTGCAGCAACATCTCAACATGCACGACGACAAGTTAAACTCTGTTACAAGGTAAAACCTTTTATAATTTCTCTGTCATTTCTCTTACGTTAGAGCTCATATGACCCGCTCTCTGTTCCTTTCCTCACTCAGATCCCGAGGCCGGGGGCGAGGAAGAGGCAGGAGGAGATTTGGGACAGGAAGAAGACCGGGCCGACCTCCTAAATTTATACGCTTGGATCCACCAGGAGACAGCGGTGGGGACAAGACAACAGTAAGGGACATATTATGTTGAATTATGTTCTCAGATGGCTTGAGTCTATAAGAGCATTCATTTTTTAATCTTCCAATGACTTTTTTTTAATCAGGAGATGTTGGAACTGACTGAGAAGCCGCTGGAGGAGCAGGCGGAGGGAGCGCAGAATGGGCTGAAGGTGGTGGAGATGGAGACGGAGGTGGAGCCTGTGACCGAAGCAGAGGGCCAGCTTATACCTCCTGCGGGGGAACCGGTCCCAGAGTCGATCACCCCACCTTCCAGCACTGACCTGCCGGTTCCACTGAAGGAGGACCCGGCACAGAGCAGCCAATCAGACGGCCACCTCACATCTCAGGACATGCGCCGGGCCAAGAGGATACGGGTAAGACGGGAGACTCTGTGTTCACCGAAATTGCGCAGTGATTTAGATTTTTTGTTTGGTGTCATCGTGGCCATGATTTTCTTTACAACAGTGTGTCTCTCTTCCTCAATGCACGCGTCCCTCAAAGGTGGATGTGCAGGTAGGTCGGACGGCAGAAAAACACGAGCTCAAAAGCTTCCTTTCCTCATTTTCCATAGTGTTAATGTTCATGTGAGGATATGCCTCCTCCTGCACACTCCATCACATCCACCAGCCTCTTCAAATGTCTCAAAAGCACTGCTGGGCTTTTCTCTCTCTGACTCCTCTGTTCCTCTCGTCCATGTCAGAACGCAGCGCTGCAGCACCTTTTCATCAGGAAGAGTTTCCGTCCTTTTAAATGCACCCACTGTGGCAAGGCCTTCCGGGACAAAGACAAGCTGGATCAGCACCTGCGGGTCCACGGCCGGGATGCGTACGCCTTCTCCTGCCACATCTGCAGCAAAAGCTTCATGAGTGACTCGGCCCTGGAGGACCATCTGTTGGTGCACACGGAGAACCGCTCCTACTCTTGTCTCTTGTGCCCAGAAACCTTTGAAAGGCTGGACCTGCTCAAAGACCACGTAGGGGTGCACGCTGTGGACGGCTGTTTTACCTGCCCTTCCTGCAAGAAGACGTTTACTGACTTCATCCAGGTCAGTCGTGAATGTTCCTTTCAGGGTGAAGCAGCGATTTTCAGAACAGACACATACAGATTCAGGGAGCGTACTCATAGTCACACTGTTCATTTATGTATTCAGCCCAAGCAAGGAAGTGTAGCCAGATGGGGCAGCATATGGGCATAAGTGATTTAGCCAGTTAGCACGATGAACAGACTGGTTTAAGATGGTAAATGAGAACATTTACTCAGTTTTTCAGACTGCATAATGCTCTGGTCCTTAGGTGAAGAAGCATATCCGATGCTTCCATTCAGAGAAGATCTTCCAGTGCCCAGATTGTGAAAAGGCCTTCTGTCGGCCCGACAAACTGCGCTTGCACATGCTACGCCACTCTGATCGCAAGGACTTCCTGTGCTCAACGTGTGGCAAACAATTCAAGGTGAGATAAAATAGAGGGAGCGTTGAGAGATAACAGTTTATGGATTTGTGAGCTCTCGTGTGACAATACTTTTCCCTTTTGTGACTTTAAGAGGAAAGATAAGCTGCGGGAGCACATGCAGCGCATGCACAATCCTGACAGAGAGGCTAAGAAAGCTGATCGGATCCACCGCTCCAAAACCCTCAAGCTGAAGGTTCCCACCACTGACTTTGAGAGCTTCATGTTCAAATGCAGAGTGTGCATGATGGGATTCAGACGCAGGGGAATGCTGGTGAGCAATAACTCACAGACAGCTATTTGTATGTTGTATGTTGCTGTTCTATTCCAGTCCACTTAGCTTTATTTATCTGGTTACAGGTCAATCATTTGTCCAAGCGTCATCCAGAGATGCGTATTGATGACGTGCCTGAGCTAACGCTGCCAATTATCAAGCCAAACAGGGACTACTTCTGCCAGTATTGTGACAAGGTTTGTTTGTCCCATCATGCCTTGTGCACGGTGTGTTGAGAGGACTTGTTGTTGTCATTGTTGTTTAATGATTTCTGTGTGCCTGTGTGAGAGTTTATGACTGGATAAATGGATCTGATGCACTGATCACTCTGCAGGTGTATAAGAGTGCCAGTAAGAGGAAAGCCCACATACTGAAGAATCACCCCGGGGCAGAATTGCCTCCCAGTATCCGCAAATTGCGTCCGGCTGCTCCTGGTGAGCCTGACCCCATGCTGAGCACACACACTCAGCTGACCGGCACCATCGCCTCTGCACCGGTCTGCTGCCCACACTGTGCCAAACAGTACAGCAGCAAGGTGAGTGTGCAGCTGCGAAAGCTTTTCTTCCACGTTGGAGATGGACTGTTAGCTTTGCGTTTGTCTTAAACCACAGCTAATAACTCTCTGCGCGCTTATGTCTCAGACTAAGATGGTTCAGCACATCAGGAAGAAGCATCCAGAGTTCGCCCAACTTGCCAACACCATCCAGACTCCTCTGACCACAGCTGTCATCAGCAGTGCTCCTGCAGTCATCAGTGCAGACGGCACCACTGCTGAAGCTGTAGTGGTAAGAGAGAGTTACAGATATACATGCTGTGCACAAACAGTGGTATTCTGTGTTCATAATGATTCGTATTGCATGAACAAAAAAGGCTGTAATGGGAAAGAAAAGAAAATGTTAAAGAAAATCAAAACCAGAAGCAAGAAAGAAAGAAAAGTCAGCTTTTGTACAACCGATCCTGTAACTGTATCATCTGTCTTCTCCACAGACCACAGATCTGCTGACTCAGGCCATGACGGAGCTTTCTCAAACACTGACCACCGACTACCGCACAGCACAGGGAGACTACCAGAGGATCCAGTACATCCCGGTGTCTCAGGCAGGAGGCAACCTGTCCCAGCCGCAACACATCCAGCTGCAGGTGGTGCAGGTGGCTCCGGTAAGATCCACGATCATCACAAACGATCACAATTGTCGCACAATCACTAGTTAAGGTTTTAAAGTATCCACCCGCCACTATAACCCGCAACATTTTCACATTTTGGCTTTGGCGTGTAGGATTCAAACATTTCATTAGGTAAACTTCCCTTTATTTTCTGCTGCATTTTGACATTTTCGTGTGCAGATAAAATAGATACAGACGACACAATCACAGAAAAGTAGAATTTCAAGCAACATACACTTCATTTTGATCATAGTTATATTTTAACTGCCATTTTTTCCAGTATAGCTTGTTTTGCTTAGTGTTATTTATGAAAACGTGTCTTGTGGTAAACTCGGGTAAATTTAAGAACACGTAACAAGTATTTATTTTGTCTGTTTCACAGGCCTCCTCCCCACATTCCCAGCACCCCACAGTCGATGTGAGCCAGCTGCATGACCCTCATGGCTACAGCCAGCACTCCATCCAGGTCCAACACATCCAGGTCTCTGAGCCCCAAGGTACCGGACAAGGTGCCACCCAGGTAAATTCTCATAACACTGACTCTGACTAAATAACACAGAATGATTTTATAACACGTGTTGTGGCTCCATCATGCTCTGCTTCCTAAGAGAGAACACTATGAGCGTCTCTTCTCTCTTGCAGGTCACGGGTCAGCCTCTAAGCCCCAGCTCCCAGCAGCCCAGTCAGGAGCTGAGCCCCACCCAGCTGACCCCTGTGACGCTAGCTCAGAGCCACACTCTGCAGACCAGCAGCACCCAGCAACAGCAACAACAGCAACAACAACAACAGCAGCAGCAGCAGCAGCAGCAGCAGGGGACTGTGCAGCACGCTTACATACCCGGAAACTGGAACTACAGAGGCTACTGTGAGTCACACACACCCGCCTATATCGTCTAATTTCTAAATGTTGATGGTTGTCGCTTTTTTTCCTAACTATGTGTTATCTTTTGACTGCTGCAGCGTCTGAGATCCAGATGATGGCTCTACCTCACGCCCAGTATGTGATCGCTGAGGCCAGCACACCTGTGTCTGGAGTCAACAGCAACCAGGTGAAAACGGTGAGTGAGTGAGTGCTGCCTGATAGATGAAAATGTATCTGTCTTTAGAGAACTCATGTATTTAAACGCATCAGAATGTGTCCATTACAACGAATAAATCTTCTGCAGAAATGGAATTGAAATTGAAAATGGTGGCTGTTGACAGAAAGGCATTCTCATCCCTGTCCCGCAGACACACTACGTTATCTCCGAGGGTCAGACTGAGCTGGACACCAAACAGACGGTTCCTCAGAACACGAACCAGACCATAACTGAACATCTGGAGCAGCAGCCGACCAATCAGCAAGCCACCACACAGTACATCATCACCACGACCACCAACGGCAGCGGCACGAGTGAAGTACACATCACGAAACCCTGAACTGTTCAGTGAGGAACTGTGAACCGGTGGACTGATCCTGCATGTAGACCTCAGCAGCTTGTACGCACATGAATGAACTCGCACACAGTCAAACGCACACGGATACAGACTTGTGTACATACAGAGCTACGATGGAGATGAATGGAATGACCAGCACAGTTTTATGTGTCTGTAAAGTGTTACGACGTTCAATGAAGTGAGAAAATAAAGTCGGTGGCGAGATGAACTCAAAATTATGCTTTTAAACAGAAAATATAAAACACAAGAACTGAACTGAACTTTGTTTTTTAAAGGACATTTTCATTGAAACAGCTGAAAACAGGGAGATGATATCATTACATCAGGTTGGAGAGGGAAAATGAAAGCGATCATTGTAAGGTCTTACTGTGAGAGTTACCGAAGTTTTGTTGCTCGGTTATTATAAAGATTGGAGCGGCCATTTTACATATTTGTAAAGTAACAGTCATTTCTTAAAGTAAAGTATTTGTAAATAGAGTCTGGACAGAAGTATAGAATTGAGAAATATTTGAAAATACTGAAAAAATAAAACAATCCTGCGGTTGTCCTTCCAAAACAGAACATTGTGTTATTGCCCAGCACACCAGCCGCTGTATGTTAGAATATTTTTGCTGATGCTTGACGAGATTTTCCTCTTAATTTCCTTTCAGAAATCAGTTTTCATTTACTGATTCACTGATATCTCAAAAAACATGTTTTTGTCACCCTCAGCTGTGTTTTTACGGTAAAACCAACGACTGAATGCTACCAAGGTGTTTTCATCTGGTTTTCAAGGATCGTGCATCGTTAGAGTTTTCATAGAAACAACCTGAAACCTGTTTGCTTAAATAATTTAGATTTGTACATATCTAAAAGTTCCCCATCATCATAATCAGATTGAATGGCTCCACATGAAGAGTATTTTAGACTTGACTTTTAAGTCTCCGTCATGAATCCAACAGTGATGTCACTGCGTCCTGGAGCACACCTGCACATCACTGCAGCGAGAGGAAGAGTCACAAAACAACACGGGGTGTTAAGTTACGTGAACGTTTGCACTGGCTGGCAGTTTGACAAACAAAATGATCTGTTTTCAGAGTAAAAGAGGATCAAATTATATTGAGGTAACTTTTGAAACGAGAGCAACACGGCCAGCGGCTCACTCATGTTTAGTGAACAGGTGTAGATGCCTTACAGGTGCCAGATACAAAAAGAGTTTCCTTAAAAACCTTTTTGACGACAAACTAAAGTTCAAAACATTTTCCTTATTACATCAAGTGTTAGAATTAGAAAATGATAAGAGCTTATCTCAGTGTGTTAACCTGTTTATTAAACACTAATCAGAAATTGATATTTAAAGGGCAGTATACTATTTTAGGGATATCATCACTCATGTCTCGTCAATCACCTGCTTGTACAAAAACTTCCCCGTGACACGAGTTAATGCTGAATAAGACCGCTGCAAAAATGTTATTAATGTGCCCATACTTTATATTTGTCTCTGACAACAGGTAAAACATTTGATCATGTGCAACGACTCCTATTACTGGAGGTGATTTCTGTGTTCAGGAATGAAATTCGTTTATAAATGTGCATTGTGTTTCCCGTTCGCTTCATTATAAATGAGATGAACTCGGGGGGCCGAGTGGTGCCGAGACAATTTCACGGAGGTTAATTGGGGCACGATTTGTTCTGGATGTTTGTCTCGTTCTCGCTGCTTGATGGCGGCACGGCCTCAGAAACCAGTTCCGCCAACAGGTTCCACTGCATTTCTTAAAAAACGATCACGATGAAAACAGCGCAAGTATCTGTTAATGATTTAAAACGGGCCGGCCCTCCATTCATTAACCTTTCAACATCATCTTGATTGATTGATTTTAAACATGTAGTTGCAGAAAGGGAATAGGTACCAGCCCTTGCATATCACTGTGTTGTGAACTTGTACACCTCTTTCTGTTTAGGATAATGTTATTGAGAGTCCAGCAGGTCGTTCACACGCTGTGATCTAATAATAGCTCAGCGTCGGTGTGTCGCAGTGGATCAGGAAGACGAGAAGTGACTGTCGGAGGGCTCGCTGTTGTCTCCTGGGCGGAGCAGGGCTTGTCCTCCACACAATTGCCATCAGTATGTTTAACACATTCCTGTAAGACGGAATGTGGGAAAATGGAAAAAGCCACTACCCACATCAAACTAATCCTCCAGTAAAACCAGTTCAACAAGCCCGTTGTGTCACCGAGCTAATCACATATTGAACAGGTGTAAGCTGTCTGAAGTAAATGTTCTGCTGCAGTTTATGCCAACATGTTTGTGTCTGTGTTGCTCCAATGCCTTGTTTGACAGCTTCCTACCCCAGAGGTCGAGGGGGCACAGGATGGATGGATGGTCAGTGGATGGAGGTGGTTCAGGAGGACAGGGAGGGAGAACCTGTCGAGAGGCGACGACTACAGAGGTACGTAGAACCTGAGCGTCATTCAGCAACGAGCCTTGGAGCTTGGGGGAGGAGAGGTCCGGGTGAAATGATGGTACTTTTCTCTGCTCAGTAAATACTTTTCTGCTCCATTAGGCAGATATCTGTCAACAAGAGGGGTTCACATCCGCTGCTTATGTGCTAAAAGACATGTAGTGACTATTATACAGTACAGTGCTGATTCAGGGATCAACCTCTTTGACTGAGCTGAGCAGCACCAGCTGGTCCGTCATTACGACTGAGTGTTGAGTGGGAAATCATTTTACAAAACCCTGAAACTGTATGTTGGGTTTGAATTCCAATAATCACAAAGATGCAAGGTTGTAGAATTGCATGAAAGGTGTGCAATGTGTAACTTAGTGAAAATTTGCTGGATTTCAATCTAATGTCAATTTGAGAGTCATACAATGAACTTTAATCTTTATATGGGGAAAGAAATTCAGGGACCATTTATCCCAAAAGAGGACCAACGTTATTTTCTTACAACAAAAAAAGGAATACAAAATACAATTGTGAATGTTGAGACGTGTGCTGTGTGTACAATATATTAGAAATACCGCAAACAACATGGTAAGATTATACACCTTAACTCTGTGTGCTGTGTAAGTCAACCGTCTCGTATGTTGTTGCAAAGAAGCAATAGAAGTAATGCAAAAAGAATAAATAGTGGGTATAAAAATGTGAACATAGTGTGGATGGACTGTGCACATTAAACTGTATGAACTCATGTTTATATACGTCAAATACAGCCTGCAGGATTCATATATACATTGAGAGTCATGATATGTGCATGTTAAAAAACTGCCTCAGTAGGTTTAGTTTAATAATACAATATATATGTATATATAATTATGAAGCTTATTGAACCTAGACAGACATCCAGCAGATAAACTTTATAAACCAGCTTCAACATTTAAGTGATTTCACATTAACGCATCAATAATTACTTTTGCTTTTGGTACTTCAGTATTTCTACACTGTGGCATTGCTTCTCTGAGTAGTTTCTCCTCCTCCGTCACGTTTCTCCGGCAGCTCAAACCGAACAGCAGCCGTTCGTCAGCCACAGGAAACACCTCGCTCAGAGCCTCTGAGGACACTTCCACACAGGAGAGGCTGGCACAGCTTAGCCGCAGTAGGTGTAGTGTGGTCGGTCTGCCAGGTGGAGGCGCCGCTGCACCCCTCTCTGCCACCAGTGGCTGTTTGCTGGAGGCTCCTGTGGGTGTGCGTGCTGTGGGTGCTTGTTGGAGTTTGTATCCATGCCCTGAAGTGCTGCCTGCGGCCAGGACGGAACCAGGTGAGCGCAGCCACGCGAACTGAATCTCGCCTCTACTCTGCTGGTGCGTTTAATCCTGCATCATGTTTATTCAGCGACTTTTGCCTCAATTTCTAGGGGGAGCCTCCGCTGAGGGCGCAGGAGGAAGTTATGACTGAAAACAGGAACAACCTCCATTCATGGTGAGGCTTCCTGTCTCATCACACCTGTTTGCTATCAGATGTTTTTTCATGAAATATCACTACATCATCGCTACATTTCTTTGCCATCTACGGACCTGAAAAGTACATTCCCACACTTCTCTTCTCTTAATATCAATTTCTGAATTTCAAAAATTCATGCACACCCTCGCCTCCTTGTTTCCCCAGGACGCCCCCACCGAGGGCCCCGGGTCACGTCGTCCCTCTGGCCCTCGTCCTGGCCGACAGCCTGCTGCTGTGTGTGCTTCAGGAGCCCCTGCTGGACCCCAGCGTGCCCCACATACAGACTCTCCTCTCCAGGCTGGAGGTAAGAGGGAGGAAACCACCTTAAAGAAGCAGCTCTGCTCCTCCCTCCCTTTCTTTCTTTCTTTCTTTCTTTCTCTCTCTCTCTCTCGCTCTCTCTACCACACACAGCAGCCTGCAGCGATACCTGTCATCTCTTGTGTTTTCAGTCGCTCTCTGCATGTAGATCAGAGTAAAGTCTTTGTTGGTGATATTATAGAGATCAGACTTCGCACTCAGGCGTACACAGATATTCTAGCCCCGGG
>OMLP01009366.1:3312-24966 GCA_900302685.1 Spondyliosoma cantharus | reverse complement strand
GTGGCGCATCCAGACGGGTTGGCCTCTACTTTGATTCATTTATCCTTCTTAGTAAGTTAGCTATCAGTCATTGTCTAGCGTGTTAAGCCAGCGTTTGTTATTTTCAGAGAGATTTTCAGGGGGCGGGGGGCGCCAACGGGCATCGAAAATTATTAGTTGTTTTTTTTTCTCCCTCGAGGGTGACTGGCGGCGCCCCTCCAGCAGATGGCGCTCTAGGCGACCGCCTATATCGCCTATGCCTAGAGCCGGCCCTGCTCTCAGACCATATAAGGACACTCTCACACTTTGTAAGGACACTCTCAGACCATATAAAGACACTCCCACATGTTGTAAGGACACTCTCACACTATGTAAGGACACTCTCAGACCATATAAGGACACTCTCACACTTTGTAAGGACACTCTCAGACCATATAAAGACACTCCCACATGTTGTAAGGACACTCTCACACTATGTAAGGACACTCTCAGACCATATAAGGACACTCTCACACTTTGTAAGGACACTCTCAGACCATATAAGGACACTCCCACATGTTGTAAGGACACTCCCACACAGGGTTTATAAGCCTGCGACTCCCCTCCAGCTGGTTAAACCGAAGAAGCCTCTTGGACGAAGTTACTCGTAATTTACTTTGGTTTTCCCATTTTCTGCTTCTTCGTACTCCCACTGAACTACATTTCGAAGGCAAATACAATACTTTTACTCCACTACATTTGTTTGAAAACTTAGTTACCTGTTACTTTGCAGATTACCGGCTGCATCAGCCACAGTAACTCATTTTAAAATTATTATTTTGTCGGTCCTGTAAAACATCTTTCTGCTATCACACCTAATAAACCAAATGACTCACCTGTCGTGATAACAGCTGGAATAATACAGCATGTGACCAACTTTTACAAAAGTTATTAGTTTGATAATGTCTGTGTGTGATTTGGGTGTGACTATTTAATTTGCAGTTAGTAACAGGAGAGGCAAAACAAAGAATAGCCTTGCTTTGTGCTAACTTTATTTATTACAGTCAGTCTTTTATATTAAAACTTCACCAACGTGTGAAGTAGTCCGGTTGCTGATCGCTTGATATTCCCTGATATCACTTTCTCACCCTTTTCTTCTCTCACACCTTGATTATTAGTTATTAGTTGCTTTCTGGGACTGAACTTCATTTTCAGCTCAGGAAAGTTTTGCCATTTTCTCCTCCTGTTAAATCAGGTAACAGAGAACCATGCAGACCCTGAAACCATGCTGCTGTCCTTCCTCAGAGAGAAGCGTATCCTTCACATCTGCTTCAAATCCTTCACACATGTGTTTGTGTTTGGCTGATTGTATTTGACGAGCTCCACCTGCAGGTTTCAGCTCTCGGGTGGTTAATTCCTTGACTGCAGCTTCAGTGAGGTTAACCGGAACCAAGTATGGCTGCGGCGGTGGAGGCTGCGGGGCGTGCACTGTCATGGTGTCGCGCTACCAACCCGCCACCAAAACCATCATGTATCCTGCAAGACAAAACCCCATGACCCCTGCAGCTCATCTCTGATTGGCTGGGACACAATCACATGAGTATTTTTGACAGTGTGGCCATTTTATTAACAAATATTAGATTTTAAGGGAACAAGAGGGAGTCTGAATGTGAGCCAGTTATCTGGCAAACTGGTTTGTCGACATCCACAGCTGAGAGTTTGGATTTCTGCAATTTCTCTGGTGGCTGACAGTTATTTTCCTTCCTGTTGCCAAAAACCAGTTCACCATCTGTGTCAGTCCTTCATTGTGCTGCAGCAGAGGAGGAGATAATCTCACAAACACATTTGCGAATGAAAAAGAAATGCTGGACAGGAACTACATGCTGAATAGTAGCGTCTTTCATTCTGCTTTCCCCCCTTTTCTTTTTTTTCACTTATGTAAAAGAAGATGTTGTTTTGGTGGTAAATGTAACAGTGATAGTAACTCGATCTACGCTTAAATCCAGGAAGTAGTAGGAGTTGTACCACAAAGAAGCTGCAGTGGTTGTAATAAATGTTTTATTTGCAGCTGTAGAAGTAATATTATTGCTTCTGCTAAAGGTAAGCTGTAAGTAGAGCTGCAACTATGAAAGGATTAAATGTCAACTAGCAAATTAATTTACAACTATTTTGATAATATGTATAACTTTTTCCTCAATTTCTGGTTTCTTTCCTTCTATAAGAAGTTTGAGGATGTCGCCTTCATCGACATTTTTCACCGAATATCTGTCACTTCAAGGGCCAAACAACTAATCGATTAATCAAGAAAATAATCAACACTGGTAGAAGTAGCATCAGTAGAATTATTTGTTGTTTCTCCCCATATTTTCACATTTAACTCTGTGAATTGAGGGTTAGTTTGGTTGAACGGTGATGAGTTTTCTGTCGAGTCTGAATGAAGTGCGTTTCACGGTGACCTCCGAGGTAAAATTGCTCTTTTTGTCAATGGAGTGTGGTTGCTGTGAGGACAGTGATATAATGGCTGTAAGCAAATAAAGCTCTATATCTGCACGGATACTTTGCAACATGGTGTCAGACAATTTAGTGGACGTACTTTCACGGTCAAAGATTACGTTGCAGCCGTTGCGGTCCGATTCTTGGCTGGACTGATTCTAAGATTTACCCTTCACCTTCACCACGCCGTCAGACATTACGCAGTCAACGCCTGCCTCCTGCCGATCTGCCAGCTCCACGGAGCCGCCGTGACCACGGTGGAGGGCATCGGCAGCACCAAGACCAGGATCCACCCTGTACAGGTGAGTGTCGCTTGTCACTCACCTCAGAAATACAGTTTGTACTGATGGAGGCGAGAGACATCAAGCCAAAAATACACGTGTGATTTCGAAGCCGTTTCATGAATCTAAACTGCGGATGCTGCGTTTGTTTGCTCGTAGGAACGGATAGCGAAGGCTCACGGCTCCCAGTGTGGCTTCTGCACTCCAGGAATGGTGATGTCCATGTACGCTCTGCTGAGGAACAAGCCTCAGCCCACCATGGAGGACATCACACAGGCTCTGGCCGGTTCGTTCAATTGTTTCTGCTTGAATATCTAATATTTAAAGGCATGTTATGACGAGAAATAAGAGATGCAGACGCTCCTAACACGTGATGTTGCTTTTCAGGTAACCTGTGTCGATGTACTGGATATCGACCCATTGTTGACGGCTGCAGGACCTTCTGCCAGGTACAAAGCTCAGCTCTAAAACCATTCCAGGTTACATCATTCAGCACTTAACAACTATCAGATCAGGAACTGTAACTCAATTTGTTTGTGAGCGTCACGCTACACAACTCTTAAAATCTGATAGTGGAGCAGAAACGGTGGGGAAGAGAACAGCAGAAAGGCTTTAATAGTGAAGAATCCTTCTAGTATAAATAGATAAAGCAGAAAATGATGCCACGAGTTCGGAAAATGTGATAAATGTAATTGTTAAATGTGGTGTGACGGTCGTGTGACTCAAACCAGGAGGCCAACTGCTGCCAAACCAACGGCGGTGAAGACTGTTGCCTCGACGTAAAGGACGAGATGGATGAACAGGATCATGTGAGTTCAACTGATTATCTTGTTTTTAGTTGCTCTTTGTGTTATTTATTGTCTTCTATCTTTGTCTAATCAGTTCCTTGCTTGTATCTCTATAAACTTTTCATTGCTGTTCATTTTTATTTTTTATTGTTTTAATGTCTTTTCTTCCCTTTTTTAATTTTTGGCCTTCCAATCTTTTTAGTTTTGTCTTTTTTTTTTTTATCCTTTTCTTTTTTCTTTCATTTCTTCCTCTTTCTCTCTTCTCAGAGGTCCAGTTTAACAGTAACTGGTGGATATAATGGGGATTGCTTAAAAAGGAAATTTACAATTGAATCTAAAAAGGTTCCGAGTTCGGTTCTGCTCGAGGTTTCTGAATGTTAAAGGCAGTTTTCTGAGGATCTGAGCAAGGATTGAACTGAAGTCTCTAAAATCTGCAAACAGACCTCTAACTCAACCCAACTTGTCGACGTAGATGAGCGCCCACGATCGAGTCCGGTTCTGCTCGAGGTTTCTGCCTGTTAAAGGCAGTTTTTTCACACCACTGTCAACAAGTGTTTGCTCATCGCCAAAATGTTGCGTTTAAACCTGCTCAGTTTGGTAAGAGTCATGAGAGACTTTTGTTGTGAATCAAAATAAAGATTGATTGATAAAGAAAAGATTCACAATGTAATGACGTGATCATGCTCTCTACAATAAGATAAACTTTAACAGGAATTATTTTTACATCAAGAGAGATTAAAAGAGTCTGAGAAGAATCGCAGTTGTTTTTAATAAAGACAAAAAGAGACAAATTCAATATCTAAATTAAAAATGATTAATATTAACTGCAACTTCCATCTGAACATGTGATTTTCACGTTTCACTCCGCTCTGCTTTTTATAATCCTGCCGTGGTGAATCCAGGAGAAGCCACAGCTGTTCAATAAGGACGAGTTTCTGCCTCTGGACCCGACCCAGGAGCTGATCTTCCCTCCTGAGCTGATCGTAAGTCAGGCCGAGTTAACTTCATCCACCCTCTGCACGCAGTGTAAACTCACGTTAATCCGATGCAAAAATTGTCCACAGCTGATGGCAGAATCGTCGAACCCGAAGACACTCACTTTTTATGGGGAGAGGACGAGCTGGGTGTCCCCGACCTCCCTGGACGAGCTGGTCCAGCTGAAGAGCAGCAACCCTAAAGCTCCTCTGGTGATGGGAAACACCAACGTAGGTGAGAAATCAGACCAGCTTCATTCTCATTCTGTTTTCTACAGAGCAGCAGGAGTCGCATCACATGTTCAGTGTGACCAAACACTTTTTCTCTGGTTGCAGCAGCTGATATTCAGCAGGTCTGTATGGTTTAATGGTTTTAATAATACCTTTTGCACCATGATTAACATTAAAACAAACATTTATCTGCATCTTGGAAGATCACTGTGACTAACATACAACTTTTTGGACTAGCAAGAAGGTTTGAACGTCCTGAGATGCAAGTGGAAAAAACCTGGTGATACATTTTATTTAATTTAATTTTTACAAGTATTTTTTCCCGAGAACGGGTGAGAAAAAGTAAACAGGTATGTAACTCTACTGTCATGTGTAGAGTGCATGATGGGGAAATTAGAACTCACCTGGTGGCTGAAATGAGAATTACAACAACAAACATTTATTTGTTTTCACAGATTAGAAAAAGGAAGCTCTCACTTGCCTCTCAGGACTTCGGTAACAAATGTTTTTATAAACTGGACCTCGTGTGGTAATAAGAAATGCTTGGTGAACTTTAAATAATGTTTTCTGGTTATAAATGATCGATGTGCTGTCGTTATATTGAGACTCTGCTCTCTGTATTCGTGTTGAAGGTCCAGATATAAAGTTTAAAGGTGTCCTGCATCCTCTGATAATATCTCCGACCAGAGTCGTGGAGCTGTTTGACGTCGCTCAGACGACACAGGGTCGGTAACCTCCCTCCGTAGTTTTCAGTTTGTCCTGGTTTTTAAAACAGTGTTTAACAGCTTTCTCTTGCTTCCCTGCAGGTGTTTGGGTCGGAGCGGGCTGCAATCTGTCCGAGGTTCAGTCTCTTCTGGAGAAGCTGGTTCCTCAGTTTCCGCAAGAGAAGACGGAACTGTTCAGAGCGTTGATCCAACAGCTGAGGAACCTGGGAAGCCAGCAGATCCGTAACGTTGCTGTACGTAGACGTCAGCTTTTACAAATCCATTTCTTTTACTTTCTTTACTGATTTCTTTCTGCTCTACTGTAACAGTCCATAGATCTTAAAGAATCTAGAAGAAATCCCACAACTAAAATCGTGTGATCTCATACATTTGATTTGATTTTGCATCTTTAGTCTCTCGGGGGAAACATCATGAGCGCCTACCCAAACTCAGACCTGAACCCCGTTTTGGCTGCTGGGAACTGCAAAGTGAGCGCCGTCTCCAACGGTGAGTCGAGTTAAGTTGAGGATGTGCTGTGGATTCATGTCAGCCGTGTTTAAATTTAACGAGCGGTCGTCTCTGAATCCACCAGGAGGAAGACGAGAGGTTCATCTGAATCAAGACTTCTTCGTGAGCTTTGGGAAAACCGTCCTGAAGCCGGAGGAAATCATTGTTTCTGTCTTCATTCCCTTCACCAGAGAGGTGCAGATACTCCTTCTGATTGTTCTCCACCTGACAGTCATAAAACAATAAACTTTATTCACAGAGCAATAAAGTACAAAGTTCTAAACAGACTTAAACAAGCCGCTCAGATAAAATGTTTCGAAATGAAAGAGAGTTTTTATCTTTACTCCAGATATACTGTTACAGCCAGTGATGGATAACTCACCGTCTGTCCTGCAGGCGGAGTTTGTGTCAGCTCTCCGTCAGGCTCCGAGGAAGGAGGCCGCCTTCGCCACAGTGACGACCGGGATGAGAGTGTTCTTCTCCGAGGGATCCAGAGTGGTTCAGGAAGTCAGTATTTACTACGGAGGAATGGGGCCGACAACCGTCAGCGCCGCGAAAACCTGCGCTGCCATCGTCTCGAAGTGAGACGTGTTTTTTCTTTCTGTTCCTTCTTTTCTGTTATTTTCTTCCTTCCTTTCCTCTCTTAACCTTTTATTTTCTGTTTCTTACTCTTTCTGAGCTGTTCTTCCTGTTCTCTTAAGCTCTGTGAATTGAAACTAGAAAACATCTCGTGTCTCCTTCAGGCCCTGGGATGACGAGACGCTCGGCCGGGCCTACGACGTCCTCCTGGATGAGCTGGTCCTCCCTCCTTCGGCTCCTGGAGGAAAAGTGGAGTTTCGTCGCTCTTTGACTCTCAGCCTCCTCTTCAAATTTAACCTGGAGGTCCTGCAGAAGCTCAGAGAAATGGTAAGACAAGGGACTATTTCTATAACTACTTTGTCCGACATGCTGGAGGATTTTAAAGGCTTTCTTTTTTTGCAGAATGTGATTAAAGATGAGCTTCCTGAGAGGATCAGTCCTTTACCCAGAGACATCCAGCCCAGCCTGCAGGAGTTCCAGGTCTGAACACATCCCTCATTCAAGGTTGTGTTGTCCCACATTTAGAGTAAATAACACGACTGCATCTTCTTCTTCATCAGCGTGTGTCGAAGGCCCAGAGCGCCCAGGACCCGGTGGGGCGTCCCATCATGCATCGCTCTGCCATCAGCCAGGCCACAGGCGAGGCCGTGTACTGTGACGACATCCCCAGAACAGACGGGGAGCTCTTCATGGCTGTGGTCACCAGCTCTCGAGCGCACGCTAAAATCACGTGAGGAGAAAGTGAACGATGTTTGTCTCGCTCTCTGATCTATACTAACACGTCTCTCGTCCAGCAGCGGTCTGGATGCGAGCGAGGCTCTGCGGCTCCCCGGCGTCGTCGATGTCATCACGGCTAAAGACATTCCCGGGAAGAAAGTCCGAGAGATATTTGGTTACAACGAGGAGCTGCTCGCTGAGAGCCAGGTAGAGTGTGTGTGTGTGTGTGTGTGTGTGTGTGTGTGTGTGTACATTCATGATGGATCGCATGTAACAGATAATCCAACAGATCTGAGTTCCAAAAATACCAAGCAATACGTTATAAAATGTTTCTGGATGAAATCTTCTCCACTGCTTTTGAGGTTTATATCCACTAGGTGTCGCTAAAATCTAAATGAAACTGTTCTTCTGAAAGTTTAGATAAATGCTCTTGCTGTTTATTCCAAACTGCATCCTTACGATCATCTCTGTTGTCTGCAGGTGTCGTGCGTCGGTCAGATGATCTGTGCGGTGGTCGCTGACACGAGGGCGCACGCCAAGCGAGGAGCGGCGGCTGTGAAGATCAGCTATGAAGACCTGCCCGACCCGGTTCTTACCGTAGAGGTGACAGGACGCAGTTCTTCTACGGATGCAGCACGACATCAGATCTTGTTTTGTGCTGCGTTTTGTTCACATTACCTTCTAATTTTCGTTTTTGTGTTTGTTGTTTCTGTGTGTGACAGGAAGCCATCGAGAAGTCGTCCTTCTTTGAGCCTCGGCGGGTGATCTGGAGAGGAAACGTGACTGAAGCCTTCAAGACTGCCGAGCAGCTTCATGAAGGTAAATGTTTGTGTCCAGCTTTCCTCTGAAGGTTTGACTGTTTGTGTTTTAACTCGCCGTGTTGTGTTTGTTCCCTCAGGAGAGATTCGAATGGCCGGTCAGGAGCATTTCTACATGGAGACCCAGAGCATGCTGGTCGTTCCTGTCGGAGAGGAGACAGAGTTCAACGTTTACGTCTCCACTCAGTGGCCGACGTTAACTCAGGTACAGATGTTTTGATTAACTTTATTTATTTTCAGACTGCAGGTGAAGCTGAGAGAGGAATCAGATGGAAGGATTGTTGTCTGCTGTGTCTGGTTCTCCTGACTGCAGGATGCGATTGCAGAGACGTTGGACATCCCGTCCAACAGAGTCACCTGTCACGTCAAAAGGATGGGCGGAGCTTTCGGCGGGAAGGTCACTAAAACCTCCATCCTGGCCTGTATTACATCTGTGGCTGCGCTGAAGTGAGCCGCAAGAAAAACGCTCGAAAACAAAAAGCAGGATCAGAGATTACTTGACTTGAAAATCATTTTTTTCCCTTTATTCTAATTGTTTCCGCTCAGGACCGGTCGTGCAGTGCGCTTCGTGCTGGAGCGAGGCGACGACATGCTGATCACAGGAGCTCGTCACCCCGTCCTGGGAAGATACAAAGTACAGCAACACACTCGGACACTTCACTTGATCTTGAACCTGAATTTTACAGAAACATAAGAATAACAAACAAAAACAGGACGGAGGAATAATAAAAAGTCTAAAACGACGAGCTCTGGTTGCATGTTGATAACTTGGTGTACACACATATCCTGCTAACGTGAATAAACTGAGACAAGTTTTACTTTGTGCACGATTAAATATGGCTTCTTGAATTAAATATTACATCTTAAACCCACATCTCCTCAGTTACTCTGGCTTCTCTCGTTGCTTATTTTTCTTATTTTGTGAAATACTTGATGCTCTCAGTTTCCAACAAACCTCTAAAAGAAATATAAATACTGCGACAGTCTTTGTTTGAGCTGCTAACGCCGACAGACTGTGTTTCATTTTAACGGTTCAAAAGCCACAAACATGTAAAAATAAGATATTTATATGACCAAATTGTTGCTCTTTGTTTTCAGGTGGGTTTCATGAAGGATGGAAGGATCGTGGCTGCAGACTTTCAGTACTACACCAACGCTGGCAACACTATCGATGAGTCGACTCTGGTTTGTAAAAGCGGCTTCAGTTGTTACTCTGAAGGCGACATGATGACAAGACAAAGAAATAAAAAGACGGAATCACTGATTTTGTTCTTCTTGCAGGTCGTAGAAAAGATTCTGCTCCACATGGACAACGCCTACAACATCCCCAACCTGCACGGTCGCGCTGCCGCCTGCAGGACCAACCTGCCCTCCAACACCGCCTTCAGGGGCTTCGGCGTGCCGCAGAGCATCATGATCGTGGAGAACATGATCAGCGACGTGGCCATGCAGCTGGGACGCCCTGCGGACCAGGTCCACATTATGAATATCAAAATAAGAGAAACTCCTGTTTCAGTGAAACTAAATCCTGATTCCTTCATCAGATTCGGGAGATCAACATGTACAAGGGGCCGTCAGTCACCCACTACAAGATGGAGTTCAGCCCCGAGAACATGCTGCGCTGCTGGGACGAATGTAAAGTCAAGTCCGACTTCAGCGCCCGCCGCAAAGCTGTCGACCAGTTCAACCAGCAGAACCGCTGGAAGAAGAGGGGCATGTCCATCATCCCCATCAAATATGGGGTCGCATTCGCAGAGAGCTTCTTAAATCAGGTCTGCGGGAGAGTTTCTGAACTGGTTATGTGGCCGTTACATTATTTTCTGAACTGACTGTTTGTGTGTAACAGGCCGGAGCTCTGGTTCACATCTATAAGGACGGATCGGTTCTGGTCACTCATGGCGGGACGGAGATGGGTCAGGGTATCCACACTAAAATGCAACAGGTACTGTGAGGTTTGCATTAACTCCTGAGGTTTGTCTTGATGATTCGGATGATTTCTTTCTTCCAGCAGTGAATGAATCCATTAACGTGACACGATCAGATAAATACATCACTGCTCGTGCTCAGCTCAGGGTTTGTTTCCTGTCAGGTGGCGAGTCGGGAGCTTCACATCCCGACCTCGAAGATCTACATCAGTGAAACCAGCACCAACACTGTTCCCAACACCTGCCCCTCCGCCGCCTCCTTCGGCACCGACGCCAACGGCATGGCGGTCAAGGTCACGTCCTGTTTGTTAACCAGCTTCTACTCCAGAGAACAGTTTAATCTGAAAGATTTAATATATCATTTAAATCCTTCTTTTATTCAGAACGCCTGCATGACTCTGTACCAGCGACTGGAGCCAATCAGGCAGAAGAACCCCAAAGGATCATGGGAGAGCTGGGTATGATTTCTATGAGAAAAGAAAACACGGATCCTCTGTGATCGCTGCATGAAAAGACAAACATATGTCCTTACTCTGTCTCCAGACCAATGCAGCGTACTTTGAGAAGATCAGCCTGTCAGCGACCGGGTTCTACAGGTGCGACCCGAACCAATCAAGTCCGATTGAACGTGTTTATTGATAAAGAGACGGTAACAGCTTCCTGTTTGTCCTCAGGGGTCCAGATCTTTACATGGACTGGGACAAGATGGAGGGGCTGCCTTACGCTTACTTCACATACGCAACGTGTTGCTGTGAGGTGGAGCTGGACTGCCTCACCGGAGACTACAGGGTCAGAACCGAACCGCTACGACTCAGCGTCTTTTATTTGAACTCCCAGCAGACGCACTGAACCTTTTTTTGGTTTGTTTGCTTCTCGTAGACGGTGAGGACGGACCTCGTGGTCGACATCGGCAGAAGTGTGAACCCCTCAGTGGACATCGGCCAGGTGAGTCCAGAAGAAGAAGAAATTCTGTTTTAATTGAGGGCTTATTTAACAGAAACCCACTAAGTTAAAGGCTCAGATATGCAGCTGTTAGGACGGTTCCTATGAAGGAGTCTCCCTTCCTTCCTCTTGTCTTGTCTTTACTGTTGCTTTCTGTCCTCCCTCTGTCAGATTGAAGGAGCGTTCATGCAGGGTTTGGGTCTCTACACTCTGGAGGAGCTGAAGTTTTCCCCCTCCGGGCTCCTGTACACTCGAGGTCCGTCCCAGTATAAGATCCCGGCGGTGTGCGACGTGCCGCTTCGCTTCAACGTTTATCTGCTGCCCGACTCCCACAACCCCCACGCCATCTACTCCTCCAAGGTCAGAAGTCGCAATGCTGAGATGATCTTCCTGAAACAGCTTGCAGTTTGTTTTACCTAACAAGTAACATCCCCGGTTCTGCAGGGTATCGGAGAACCCATCCTCTTCCTGGGCAGCTCCGCGTTCTTCGCCATCAAAGACGCCGTGGCTGCGGCTCGCTCAGACTCGGGATTAGTCGGCCCGTTTTCTCTGGACAGCCCCGCGACGCCGGAGAGAGCCTGCCTGGCTTGTGCCTCCCCGTTCACGAAGAAGGTAGATGTCTTTTAATAAAAGGTCAATATTGATCGGTTAATCAGAAAACTGGTACCAGTTACAGAGGAAGCTACCATACAAAACTTCCATCTATAATTCCTCAATTTATAACTTGATTTTGTATTTTTTTTAGTGTTTTGTCTGAGAATAAACTCATAAAACAAGCCAAACTTGAAACAATGGTTATAGATGGAGATTCCTGGTCAACGTTCACCATAAATGTATTTATTCCTCGTTCTCCTCCTGTTTTATTTCCAGATTCCAGTGAGCAAACCAGGATCTTTCAAACCGTGGGCCTTAAACATCTGACACCGAAATCTGATTGTTCCTTTTAAATGTGATCAGATCAAACCTACAGCGACTGTGAAATCAATGAAACCAGCGATGATAAAGCGATGCAGCTAATTTTCTAATACACTTGAATTTTGTTGTATTTCACATGTCGTCCCTTACCTTCACATGTCTTCTCCTACCTTCACATGTCTTCTCCTGCCTTCACATGTCTTCTCCTACCTTCACATGTCTTCACATGTCTTCTCCTGCCTTCACATGTCTTCTCCTGCCTTCACATGTCTTCTCCTGCCTTCACATGTCTTCTCCTACCTTCACATGTCTTCACATGTCTTCTCCTACCTTCACATGTCTTCTCCTACCTTCACATGTCTTCACATGTCGTCTCCTACCTTCACATGTCTTCTCCTACCTTCACATGTCTTCTCCTACCTTCACATGTCTTCTCCTGCCTTCACATGTCTTCTCCTGCCTTCACATGTCTTCTCCTGCCTTCACATGTCTTCTCCTACCTTCACATGTCTTCTCCTACCTTCACATGTTTTCTCCTGTCTTCACATGTCGTCCCCTACCTTCACATGTCTTCTCCTACCTTCACATGTCTTCTCCTGCCTTCACATGTCTTCTCCTACCTTCACATGTCGTCTCCTACCTTCACATGTCTTCTCCTGCCTTCACATGTCTTCTCCTACCTTCACATGTCTTCTCCTGCCTTCACATGTCGTCTCCTGCCTTCACATGTCTTCTCCTGCCTTCACATGTCGTCTCCTACCTTCACATGTCTTCTCCTACCTTCACATGTCTTCTCCATGTTTTCTTCTGATGAAGAAATGTCCCCATTTGCGGGACAAATAAAGGAATTCTGATTCTGATTTTTAACAGTGTGTGATATGAAATGAATGCAGCACAACCACTAAAATAAACAGTACAACCAGTCCTCTGTCTTTGTGTGCTGCAGCGACAACCACACAATGTACCATATATTTACTTTCTTTGTATACAAAGGTCTCATTTTACACTAAATACTCTGGATTAAAAAACGTTTCCAAATATCTTTACCTAACTATTGTTTAAGTTCAAAGTGTCCACATGTTATTCTACCTTGTGATATTACAATAATATAACTTTGATATATGACTTTTGTCTTCGTGGATACTATAAACTATAAATTAGTTAGTTAGAGACTTTGGGATATTTTGGTTTGTCATGCACCTATATTTCAATATCTCCAACTAATGTTGAGTAACATGCACAGAAATAAAATCAATTTAATTTATTTGATGCATTTATAACGCTATTTTTTTTTTAAAATTATTACATTAAATTACCTTTATTACACATTAAATCGTGCTGAAATGCATCAAAACAACTTAAAAAAATATTAATATATTCATAGAATTTTAATGCGGAAAAAAACGTGTATAAAAATAATTTAAATACGCGATAATTAAAAATAAAAAAATAATAATTTAAAATGACTTTTTCCTTTTTTTCCCGTCTTTGTGGAGCGGAAATCCCCGTTAAATCACGCATGCGCAGAGGGCGGAGCCTGCGGAAGTTCTGACGTGAAGGTCTTTTTGTTTGGGCCACTGAGACTCTCGTCACTTGCTTAGATTCCCCTGGTTAACAACCGTTTTTTATCTGCATTAATTTCGGTGAGTACCTGTATTTCCACCTTCTCTGCGCTGTCACACACCTCGCCTTGCTCACAAACACGCCGTTGTGTCTGGTTGGTTTGTGTCAAAAAAACCGTTTTTTATTCGGGAACATCGCCATCATGTCGGGCGAGTTTAGGGTTTTCTCCGGTCAGGCTAAGCTAACTTAGCTCGCATACAGGAGGATTGGCTCGATGTGGAGTCAAAGTGTGTGGTGACATTTCGACAGAAAGTTGTGTTTAAGAGCAAATTAACACGTCATGGTGGATTATAGTGGTTAAGATGTGTGTTTTGAGTTAAATAAAAGTGGTTAGCCCAGCTAAAGGCTAGGCCCGGCTAGCCTAATCTGGCTCGGCGCATGGTGAGGGCCGAAGTTAGCCAACGCTAACCTACAATTAGCCAGCTGTAGCTTTGGGAAATCTCAGTACTCTCAAGTTTATTTTTATCTTTCACTCCTCAACAATTCACTTTCGTATTTTTTTTCGTAAGTGTCGCACTTTTAGTGAAGGTCAGAACTCTGATTTCCCAGATTAATTACACGGTCCAGATTCATTGTAACACCTCGTATTGTCTTTTGTCTGTTGCTATTGTGTAGTTAAATATAAAAAAACCACTTTCCTGATATTTGGAAATATGAGTTTGAAACTCACTTGATTCTTGTAACAGTGATGTTTATGCCACATGTACATGGAAATGACTGTATTGTGTGTAAATGTGTTTAAATACAGATGTTGGCAAGTCATTAAAATAAAGACAATTGGCACAACAGCTTAGTAATTTAGAAAGGCTGACAGACTCCTAAATGAACTGTTGTGTCTCTAAAGCACCATTTTTATCTTTTTCTAAAGCTTCACATTCAGCCACAGGAGTTAAACTCTTATTGTCAAACTGGAGTTATGTAAGAACCATTTACAGCCAAGCACTCATGACAGAGACCTGGCGCTCGCCCGGGTTACACCCAGAACCCAACAATACCAATATAATTAAAGGGAGCGTGGTGAGGTTTTCACTCTTGTGTCGACACGCCACCGGAGCAAACATTAACCGTCTGTGTTTTATCCATTTCAGGGTGTCTTTTATGAATAATCAAAAGCAGCAAAAGCCAACGCTAACAGGCCAGCGTTTCAAAACGAGGAAAAGAGGTTTGTGTGCATGTTTTCCTGCTTTGCATGCGTTCTGCTTTGCGTATTAAACTCTGTCCTAATTCATGACATGTGTGCCGTTTCTTTGTATTTCCTCAACAGATGAAAAGGAGAGATTTGACCCTACTCAGTTTCAAGAAAGTATCGTACAAGGCTTGAATCAAACTGGCACTGATTTGGAAGCGGTCGCGAAGTTCCTTGATGCCTCTGGCGCCAAGCTTGACTACCGCCGGTATGCAGAGACACTCTTTGACATCCTGGTGGCTGGCGGCATGCTGGGTGAGTTGTTTTGAAGCACACATTTCATATTTGAAAAGCAGATCAAATACTAGAGTACAGGCATGTTAAGTTTGGTAGAATGATTATTCTTGGATGAATCTTTAAATGTGTGGCACTTGATGCTGACTACTAGAAAGGGGGAGGAGAAACGGGCGCCCTAAAGATTGTTCTTGGCCTTTGAGGGTTAAGAGGTCGACGGAAACAAACATTTATATAAATGTGATGTGCACGGGAAGTAGACAATCCGTGTTATTAACACAGGAAGTCCCTTTTTTGACTTGTAGTGTTTTTATTTCCTGTCCTGCAGCCCCAGGCGGGACTCTATCTGACGACATGACCCGCACCGAGTTCTGCCTCTTCACGGCACAAGAAGACCTTGAGACGATGCAAGCATATGCTCAGGTAGAACACGATCCCAGCTAATTTTTTTTTACGAAATATCAGCAGTCGGTGATCCATTTAATAATATTTAAATGCGGATGTGCAGGGAAACGGGCAAGAAACATTTTAGAACTCATTCTTTTCTCCACCATAACAGGTTTTTAACAAGCTGATCAGGCGTTACAAGTACCTGGAGAAAGGTTTCGAAGAGGAGATCAAGAAGGTGAGCGTTCAGAAATGTTGCCAGAATATTCATGTTCAGACTGAGCTCACATTGTTGTTGTGCAGTGTGGAAAAATTTCTCACACGGGTGTGTGTCATTTTAATGTGCGGTTTGTCCCTTACTTGGCAGTTTGACAATAATTCAAGTTGTTAATTTAGAGTGCAGCTGCTCATTTCATAGTGGGGGAAAAAATTAAAGGTGTGAAGTGACGCGGGACAGGACAGGTTGTCATAAAATGGAGCTGTGACTGGCGGATATTTTAAGCTTGATTAATCCACAACGACTCTTTTAACACCTTCAAATGTTGTTTAACATGTTGTTCATTATCATAGACTAAAATAAGAACATTTGCTTTTAGTTAAATGATATAAAACATTCTGACTCTGAATCAACAGTTCTCACGTTGTTGTGGCAGGTTTTGTCTATCGGCAGTTGAAGTGTTAATAAAAGTCTTCTCGTAATGTGGGAAAACAATCGCAGAGTATAAAGCAGATTTATTTGCCGGCTACATGACAATAAAGAAGCCACACCTGCAGGACTTTACACAGTTTGACCTTGATCGTAAACTAACCAGTGTAACTTGTACACATAACAAATCTGTGTTTGTTTTTTCTCTCGTCTGCAGTTGCTGCTGTTTCTAAAGGGATTCACTGAGTCTGAGCGCAACAAACTGGCCATGCTGGCCGGCATCCTGCTGGCCAACGGCAACATATCAGCCTCAATCCTGAACAGCCTCTTCAACGAGAACCTCGTCAAGGAGGGTGAGGAGGAAACGTCCCAAAACATTAATTCTAGGTTTCCCTGAAAGTTGATGGACTTTGGATGAAGTGACTGGAACTGTTGTGGTTGTGTATAGTTCATTAATGTCTCATTTAAAGCTACTACAAAGAACTTTTTAAATGATTTTATTGTAGCAGCGTCTGTGAACAAATGACAATGAGGAAGAGAAGTAAACGTTGTTTCAGTGTCGATTCATCGTCGGCACTCCGCCATAAAACAAGTTCTAATTTTATGACTTATCCAATGAGCAGACCTCAAGAATAACCATATAGAAATAGCCAATGTTCTCACTAATGGTCTAGTTTCCTTAAGTAGGTCATGTAGAGGCATCAGTATGGAGAGACTGTCTCTTTAAGAAGTTCCTGTTGTGGGTTTGTTTAATGGGATGAAGGGAAGTAATCATACATGATCTACCTTGAAAAACACTTTAATCCAACCATCAAATCTTTAGAAACCTTGAGGTTTATCTGGACACAGGAGATGTTTTAACGGTGTATTCAGTGAGAGTACACCAGAAACTGAATGTGTCTTGTCATTTCTGTTCAGGAGTATCTGCAGCCTTCGCTGTCAAACTGTTCAAGTCATGGATCAATGAGAAGGACATCAACTCAGTTGCTGCCAGTCTCCGCAAAGTTGGCATGGACAACCGCCTGATGGTAAAAGAGCCGTCGTGATCTAGGACGTCTGGAGAAATCATCAGATAGTGTGCACGCGTATTAACTGTTAATGTCTCGATCCAACAGGAACTCTTTCCTGCCAACAAAAGGAGCTGTGAGCATTTTTCTAAGTACTTCACCGACGCCGGGCTGAAGGAGCTGTCCGACTTCGCGCGCAACCAGCAATCCATCGGCGCCCGCAAGGAGCTGCAGAAGGAGCTCCAGGAGCAGATGTTCCGCGGCGACCCTCAGAAGGAGGTGAGGCTGCTGACCATGCGTATTAACGGCCTGATTCACAGAGCAATTTGTCTGGATACGATGCAAATACACCTGCAGGAGTGTGACAACAAAAGCAAATGGTGCTCACAGAATCTGATAACGGCGTTCTGTGCGCCGTCACTATCTGGTTTGTTGATCAGTCGGTGCAGGTGAACGTCTGACTGTCACCATTGTTCCTCTTTCGTAACAGACTTCCTCACTATTGACACCGTCCCTCTCTGCCACGTTGCATCATTATGTCTGTCGCACCAGACGATATCTACTGAACACTACAATAACAAAGGCGGCTACACAATGAGTCATACACATTACGGGTTTGTCTGTGGTAATGGCGGCGTGACAGCAACCATCTTAAAGCGACCTACATCCCAGACTGTGACTGTGAATGCAGCGTTTAGTGTGTGATGATAAACTCTAACCCAGCTGTGTTTCCTCCTGTCGGTTCAGATTATCGCCTTCACCAAAGAGGAGATGAAAAAGGCCAACCTCTCTGAGCAGGCCATGATCAGCATCATCTGGTCCAGCCTGATGGGCTGCGTCGAGTGGAACAAGAAGGAAGAGCTGGTGACCGAACAAGCCATCAAACACTTGAAGGTAAGCGGTACTGGGGAGCTGTTCAAAAGTTTCTTCTCGAGGATCAGGCAAGAACTTGTGAAGTTTGCCTCGGCGGCTGCAGGTTCTGACACGTCAGGAAATGTTTGGATTGTATTTGGATCTCAAATGTTTTTCAGTGTTTTCTTCAGCCAGTGTAGTGTTCGATATTCTGCTGGGACGAAGTGATGTCAAGTTATTATTTTTTTAACTTGGTAAAAAGACAAAATTCTGTAATTGTTGAAGCAGAAAAAAAAACTTGACTTGATTGAGATTGATCTTTCATGTGGGGAAAAAATAGTAAATTAGAAAACCAGGCACTCAGGTTTTATTCAGGCGCAGGTGGCTTTATTTATATTGCATATTTCAGACATGGAGGCAGTTCAAAGGAAAACATTGAGCAACAAAGAACAGAGTAAACTTGAGAGGAGAAAGGCCTTAAATACAATTGCACAGCTGTAATAAAGCAAATATAAGTGCAGCATATAAATAAAGACGGGTACAACAGGTTCATCTTGTTTCAGCTGTTCACTGCCTCACATCTAAAGGTTCCTCCTGAGTTTTATTATTTTTTGCAGTGGCATTTATGGAAACAATTTAGATTTGATGATAAAGACTTTGCGTTTTGGAAATACTTGGTTTAAGTTCTTTAGCATGCTTGAATTCTACTCAGTCATATACATCACAGGGCTGCATAACAATATGAGCTCCATGCTGCATGAATAGAACAAATGTATAGTTGTATAGCTACAAAGCTGTACGAGCTCTGGTGTGAACAGTTGCTATAGAAATTGAACAATCGGACGATTGTGCCGAGTCCTCTTGGCTCACACTCGTCTCCTGTAGCTGTTCCGAGGAAGCAGCGACCTGTTGGAGCCTGAGCGGTGCTCAACATGTTGGTTGAATTTAGGAGGAACCGTTGCATCACTCGTTCCATTCAGGCCTGTCTCACTCTGTAGAAGTGGAGTACAGCTCTCTGCTCGTGTGAAGTTGAGAAAAAACAATTTGTACTGTTGGTGCGATCAGGGAGGGCGTGAAAGCAGGCAGACGGGAACAACAACATTCTCAAAGATGTGAAGAGGAACTTAAACCAGCCGTCTCTGCTTAAAAATATGATTGTCCTCCTATAACTTAAGGTTATTATAGTTAAATACAATTACATTACAAAACTAAGAGGTGTCATGTAACCACATGTCTGATTCTCAAGTTTTTGATTTGATATCAGATTCAAATATTGCTTGGATGTTGAAGAAATTCTGGGTAGAATAATGTTTAAGTTGTTCATAGAAACCTCTGAGCGGCTACACAATAAATAGAAATGAGTACATTAAGATTTGAATCAAGTGTTTTGAGATTTGTGATTAAAATCTGCCATATGTAATGATGTATTTCATAGGAAAATGAGGGGGGAATCAGAAATTTTAGTGTTGGTCAACCTTTGGTGCCTTTTGTGTATCAATGTCAGATATTACAAGGTGTGTTTAAGTGCTCTTCTATATCTACCTGGATGATGCAGCATGAAGTCTTGTAGAAACTCAGTCCTGTTTTCTGAACACTAACACACAGATAAAGGACAGAATCGTCAGCGTAAAGCTTTAGAAAATCTTGCAGGGTCGTAACTAGAGTGAATTTAATGCAGTAGAAAGATTAATAACATTATCCTCAGCGAAGAGGTTTACAATGCCGCATCAAGCCATTAAACATTAAAGATCGACCATGTGAAACAAGCAAAGCAACCCTGAAAACCAGCTGGAACTAGATTAAATCAAAAACTAAATAGTAACAAGAATAACATTCCTTCATGTTTTCTCCGGTTTCTGCAGCAATACAGCCTTCTGCTGAAAGCCTTCACCTCCCAGGGTCTGTCCGAGCTCAGCCTGCTGCTGAAGATCCAGGAGTACTGCTACGACAACATCCACTTCATGAACTCCTTTCAGAAGATCGCGGTGCTCCTCTACAAAGGTTGGTGTCTCGTCCCGCAGAGGAACATTCAGCTGCCCAGTGATTAAATACGTAAACCATCCACTGACAGTTTGTCTCGTTTTGTTTTAGGTTTATGAAAATCCGTTCACTTTTAACGCTGACAAGTATGAGGTCATTTTTCAACATTTCTTGACCTTAAACTGTTGTACCTCCTAATGCTTGGTGTCATTTTTAACTTGACTCTTGCGAGTCTGCTTCTGATTGGTGCACTAAAAACCCTCTGAAAAGATGTAAACTTTAGCTTTTTGTTTTTAAGAAAAGTAAAAGTAAGAAGCAGAACTTCCCACCAAGCATCAGTTAACCGTTTCTCTTTAAGTGATCCTTTATAAAAAGGCACATTTCAGGCACTTTCAGTTGTTATAGTTGTCGTCCTGACGCTCTACTTTTCCTCCTCGCAGCGGATGTATTAAGCGAAGAGGCCATCCTGAAGTGGTACTCTGATGCCCACCTCTCCAAGGGGCGAAGCGTTTTCCTCGAGCAGATGAAGAAATTTGTCGAGTGGCTGAAAAACGCAGAAGAAGGTAAGAAAGACAAACCGCTTCACGCTGAGGCCGAAACCCTTTGGATGCGGTTGTTTGACGTGCGATCAGAAAAATGTTTATGCAGTTATTGTAAATATAAGCTTGCAAATGTTTTCATGATAACGTCATCAAAATGGTGAAAAAACATGGATGTGTTTGGAAAATGTTGCTCCGACTTAATCACAATTGTTGCTGTGTAGTTTTTTTTTTTATTTATAGTTGATGGATTGATTTAATTATTTAAAACATTGTGATTGTTGTGCATGTAACTTCCACGTGTCTGTGCCTTGATTTTGAACGTTTTAAAGATTGTTTTGGTGACAGAACAGCTGTGTCTCTGTAGTAATTGTGACACAGTGAAGTTAGGAACCATCTTCTTTCAGCGTCACACGCAGAGAAGTCGAACGCTAACTAGTTGATCACTTTGAGTAACGTAGTTTTGAAAACGCTGTTTCTTCTCTCTGCAGAGTCTGAATCGGACGAGGAGGAGACGGACTAAATCCTCCACCGCCAGATGAGCTTTTTTCTTTCCTTTTTATTATTATTTTTTTCTAAGTAGCAGCAGGAGCAGTAAAAAGTCTTTTTTTTTCTCCCCGTTTTTCTCTTCTACCTCCTGTTTCTCCTCTTCCACCACTCCAACACATTTGAACGTTATTTTAACAAAATGAAAAAGGGCTCAGTCCTTAAACTCGTAACGTGTTTTGATGTCGCGGCTCGACGTGGAAAACGATGAATACTCCCCTCTTTATTTTATTTTTTGGTACTGTCATTGTTGTAACGCCTTCTGTAATTTGGATACAAACATTCCATGGATCTCGATGGCCGCCGCTTTGAATGAATCTGAATCAGGATTTCGCATTTTTGCCATGCGACTACGAGGCCGACGAATATAATGCGATTTTGCCAAAGTTTCTTTTTTTCTTTTTTTTTGAAAAAATCTCCCCTTAAGTTTTTATTTGGCCCGGCTCGTGTTTTGGCTCCTGTTGGGTCTTAAACTCCGCCTCTTTCTTGACTTTTGGGTAAACCTGTTCGGCGTGTCGAGGTCGCTCTGTCAGTCCGCCAGAGGACACGCCCCCCTGTAAGATGCCTCGCCAGCTAACTGATTATTGGTTTCTACTTTCTTTAATCTGATATAAACCGATTGACTTTTTTATGGAATAAAGATTATTGAAATGCTTCCACTGTGTTTCTGTTTGTTTGTGTGGAGCTACAGACTAACTGCACTCAAGTGACGCAATACTTTAAATTTCTGAAACTAAAAGTTTAGCTTCTTATAAGCTTATCTTAAAGAATTTGAAAACGACTTTCCATGTGTGGCACCAGAGATGGTACAAGCAATTTTGG
>OMLP01009365.1:1848-24708 GCA_900302685.1 Spondyliosoma cantharus | reverse complement strand
CGCCTCCACACTCACAACACCCCGTGGCTCTCGGCGCTCATCCTGCCCACCTATCAGTATTCAGCAGACCGCCCCTGCCTCCTCTTATCAGGATGGAACTGATTTGGCCTTACAGTAGTTTCCATGGCTGGCTTGTGTCTGTTTTTTTCCCCCCAAAGCTGTTGGTTCCCTGGAAGTAACCGATCTTTTTCCACTAAATCAGATCCAATCTCAGTTTCTCTCCTGGTGGTGTTTATAGACGGCTCACAGCTCGTGGACACGCTGGCCTCTTTTCACATTTGCTCCCTCAGCCTAATCTCCTCGGCCCCCTCTGTCAGTCGGACCGACATGCGTGGCGCGCCCCCCTCCATCCGCCCCTCTCATTCTCCCCACTCTTCCTCTCCTCAGCCTTTGTGTCCCTTTCCCTGCATCTCTAAAGCATCTCTCCGCATCACTGAAAACTGTGCTGCACTTTGGCTACCAGTGACGTAAGACCCACTCTGCCCGTGTGTACCTTGCCTAGAGTCTGAACTCCAAAATAAACAGAGAGCCCCGATCATTTCGGTCGGCGGCTGAAGGTCATCTCTGTTTCTGAGCGATAAAAAAGGCTTAGGCTATTTTGACAGCTGGCCAGCTTTCACCTGTTCCCGAGCTTTCCCCTCCGGCTCCAGCACAGATGCACAGATGGGAGAGGAAAAAAAAAGTTTTTTTTATTTATTTTGTTTGTCAAAGTTAAACTAAACCAAAAAGAACAACAGTTGTGCTGCTCATGGCGAGACGTCACCTTTCAACATCCCCCTCATTACATGTGTCCTCCACTGTGTTGTCTGTTCACATTTCATTTCTCATTCAGTTTTTTTTATTTTTTTTTATTCATTAATGCCTTTTTATTTACTTTAGCTTCTTACTGTCTGTCTTTTGATTTACTCCATAATTTACGTTTGTAATCCTTTGTTTTCAGTTGATTTTATTGGTGGATTTGACCCATTCCCACTCTACCATGTCAATGAGAAACCATCTCATCTCCTCTTAAAGCCCATGTACCTGTAAGTATGAATGTGCTGTCATCACGTACATGTCTGTGTGTTTTTTAGTCTGACTGTAAGTGTACTGCGCATCGATATTCACATTGTCTGTTGCTTTTTGTGGTCATATACAGTTTGGGTTGTACCTGTTCCCTGCAAGGAATTGTTTCCGCTTCAGTTTTCCCTGAAACTGTTCATCAATCAAAAAAACTTTTTGAGCTGACAAAATAATCTAAACTCTTACTCACTTGTTCCAGAGATGTACCATCGAGGCATGCGACAATATGAAAACAACATGTCTCAAATATCCAGTCCAGCATAATTGCAATTCAGGATATTATCCTGATAATCATCATAATCATGGTCATATCTGAAAACTTCAAAATAAAAGCTGAAATGGCACTAAAAATATACTGAAGTCACTTTAACCTTTCATTTGTTTGTACACAAATATGCTTATTGCATCACATTTAGGACACACATAGTAACATAGTAACAAGTCATCATAACTCATCAGATCACACTCACAAATAACAGGAAAACAAATAGTAAACTAAACTAATAGGTGTTTTTTTAGTTTGGAATCTGTCGTATTTGCACACATCCAAATTAACCTGTTTTTGTGGGGGATACAATGTGTAGCCATGCCTTCAGCCACGGAGACAGGCTTAGGCAATTCAAACTAAATCAGGAAGCAAATATAGGACTGCACGTCAGCGAGAGAATCCCGATAATGAAAACTCTCCACAATCAACTTATTGGGCTTTTCTGTTAACACGAAATTAATTAATAAAACAACTGGAAAGGTTTATAGACCGAACCATCTCAGCATTGCTGACAGCAACAGTCGCTTCCGGGAAGACTGGTGGCAGTTGCTTTTTATTGTGGGGATGTGTGATGTCGGCAAACTCGTTCATGTCTGTCGTCATTTTCAGCCGTGAATGTAACGTTTAAAGATATATAGTGAAACATCAGAATAATTTGACGTTTCTGCTATGCTTAATTTATGTATCTGTGTCGTTTTTGCTAGTGTCATCCATCAAACAGCGACATCTCAGATTCTCTGTTAGTTCGGGGTGAAATCAAGCTGTAGTTCTCCTAAGTCTGTGGCCCCGACGTTCTCCAACCCAATGTTGGGGAAAGTGTTGTCATTAGTGAGATGCGACTGAAGCAAACATGCATTTTTAACAGAATTAGATGAGTAAACTCTGAAATAGCATCCTGAAAATAGAGAGTTAAATCGACTTAAGCTAGTGCGTGATGCATGGTTTTTGTAATTGGTTCTATAAACATCGTCAACAGCTTTAGAATAAACAATTGCTTGATAAATGTTTCATAAAGCAGTTTGTGGTTTGTGAACAGTGAAAGAACTATTCCCAAAGTTTTATCCACTCTCGATTTACCATTTAGAAAATGATAAAGTGTTACCGTTTATAATATCTGATCAGGATCCAAGAAGTCACAGAACAACACTGACCAGACGGAGGAGGTTTGAGTCACGTCTGGGGGAGTAAACCTCTGTCTGGAGCATGCTGCATCCTGTCAGAGCGCTGCGGGGAATATGAAGGCCTCTCATGACAGTGCTGTGGGTTTTTTTTTTTGTATGTGTGTGCGCGCCGTGCCTATGTGTGTCCACACGCCGCAGGCAGTCGCTGATAGAAGCAAACGGAGAAAAACACACAAGAAATCTGTCTAAAAATTGGATTAATCAATTAAGTTGTGCAGAGGACTTAATAACAATGAGCCTGGGAAGTCATGTAATAATTCTCTGCCAACATGGAATGAATATTTTATTAGCTTCTTGACAGTTTAATCAGCTCCGTCTCTAATGGGAGGGAGGAAGTTTTTCGTCTCCTCGATCTCTTGGGAGTTAGGTCCTCGAGAAATTCGCCCAGGGAAGTGTGTGTGTCTGGTTGTGGATAAATGTGTGTGTGAGCTGCCCAACAACCGCTCAACCCTCTCTGCCCATGTCTCTCCTCTCTCTCTCTCTCTCTGCAGGTCTACGTAAATAGGAGAGCGTCCAGCGGGGAGGTGACACAGCAAGTTCCCACGGAGACAAAACGGCTGTTTTGACACAAACATCCCAGTGAACGAGGGCGCACCACACATTCCTCCTCTTCTTCGTGATTTCAGTGCTTTAACCATGTCATTTACTGAAAAAGAAACGCCAACACTTCTCAGTTAGGGGCCATTGTTTTCCAGGGAGGGATGACGGGTTCAGGGGAAAGGAGGGGGGATTACAGTGCAACAAAGCCTCATATTGTCTGTTTCGGGAAGTATCAATCATTTTCTCTCTGTATTGAGTTCTCTGCCGAGGTCTCATTGCCGTGACCTGCCCACAATGGTTTTTAATACTCCCCGAGAACATGAGTGTATACATGTACAGCATATAAATACATTGTGTATGTAATCAGGGACTGCCCAGCATTCCCAGTCTGTGGTGCTGTGTCTAAGAGGACTCAGTGATTTAGCATGTTATTGCCGGTTTGGCTCAGATCTTGGCCGGAGGGCTGAATTACAGTGGAGCCTGTGGAATGAGCTATTGTGCACTGTCTGTTTACTTTAGGCCAGGATCTGTGTGCATAAATACACAAGCAAAGCAGGAAGAGGCAGGGGAGCGGAGAGGTAGAGGAGGGGGGGAATAAAAGCACCAAACCTACAGGGGCGTCTATCAAAAATAGAAAATGTAAATAATAAAACAAGGGCAGAAGTGGGAAGGGGGGGGCGTGGATTTTGGAGGGTTTTTTTTAATGTGAACTATCAAGAATGCGAAAGAAGCGTTAGTGGTGTGAGAGGTGTTTAAACGCGAGGAACGGCATGTGAGTCTTACTTTTCATTTATTGTGACTGTTTCTCAGCCGGTGCGTCTGAAGTGTCGGGTTGTTTGTTAGAGGACGTGCTGAAAGCTCCCCCCCCCCACTCTCTCTCTCTCTCTCTCCTCCAACTACTGTCACATCTGGCTGCTGACAGGGGTGATCATCACACACACTCAAGGAAAGGTGACGCCGCATATTTTTAACTTCAAGACGAACAATAGGAATTGTTTCATTATTCATATTGCACACAAGGCAGTGTTGAGTTGTATGGTCGTCAGTGTAGAAGTAGCTTGGCTGTACCTTGAGTGAACCAGAGCCTCGTCTCCTGTCAGTTTAGCGGTTTAGAATACTCAGTGGTGATAGTCGCAGTTGTGATTGTTTTATAGCATGTTTTTTACAGGGTTTGTATTGTAATTATGTGTATAACATATTAAGAAAATGACAAAAATAGCGCAAAACTGATGTCTTTAACTCGCCGTAGACAAACGAGCTGGTTAAACAACAACCGAAAGCTTCCACTGAGTAGTTTCTTACTCAGATTGTATTTTATTCTGACCCAGCAATGTAACACAATGTCTTTTATTTTAGACTAAGGCACACACACACGATTCATATCTCATTACTGTGTGGTAGCACTTTTTGTTGGATGTTTCAGGACTGAAGTAAAGTCTTGGGCCAAATCTCCTGTAGCCTTATAGTTTTGTGTGAATCACTACTGCTCTCTGGTGTTCAAAGTGTTCGTGTGCACTCTGCAGAAACGCTCTTCCACGTAAGGTTGCAACTAAAGACTTAATTTTATTATCAATAAATCCGGCAGTTATCTTCACATGTAATAAATGAATCGTTTAGTCTATTATAATGTGAGAATTGAGAAAATTGAATTGCTTCTTTTGTCTGAACGACATCCAAAAATCCAAAGACTCTTCATTTATTATCATGATGACAAAGAAAAGCAGCAGATTCTTACATTTAAGAGTCTGGAACCAGGAAATGTTTGACAATTTTCGCTTAGAAAATGACTCAAATGATTAATTGGTTATCAAAATAGCTGGCAACTAATTTTCTATCCATTGAATTATCGATTAATCAACAGAATGTCGCCACACTTCCATAAGTCTCTTATTTTTCATTTGTCCTAAGATGATTCTGTCTGTCAGCACGTAACAATAAATCTTTAATTTGTGTTTTTAGCTCAGTAATTTTCATGTAGGAAAGAGTCAGCACTTTTTTGTCCTGGTTGTTTCAATGTTTTCTTGTTTTTTTTCTCTTTCTCTACATCTTTTTTTACCCACTACATTTGCCGCCAGACCATTGTCAGAACGTTTGATTACAGTATTTCTTTGTGCTAAGTTTGAACAGGTCAGCCTTGGTTACTTTTTGTCATCAAAAGACGTTCCTGTTCCCCTTCACCTAAAAATATCCTGCTGCTTGTCAGACTCCTCTGTGATATTAGATGTTCTTCACCGCCAGATAGACAGTCCACAAACATCTGCTGACTGATTTCAGAACGATGAGAGCGAAGCACGTTGATTTGATTGGACGAGATGCAATAATTTATGTGTCCTTGTTGTCTTTATGATTTAAAGGTGCGCTACATAGTTTTGAGGAAGGAATTTTAATCAGATGAGAAAGATAACTAATGACTTCATGACTGATTTTTTTTTTTTATGCCTAAACAAACTAAATAAACAAGCTTTCGTTTTCATGACTGAATAAACAAACTGACCTTAAATGACAACTGAATTTCATAATGTTTTACTTTGTTTACACTTGGCTGACCCTGCCACCTTTCCCGTTTCAGGCTGTGTTCTGGGGTCCCTCTATTTTCAGTTATGGAAACAATACATATTTCTGAGTTTGTTGTATAACCTCATTAATATGAGTTTGAATTTCTTCTTCAAAAACTACGTAGTGCCCCTTTAAAGTTTGCACCCCCCCGGTCCTGTCGTGTGGGATAGTTAAAACACAAAGCACCTCATATTGTAACATAATCAGTATTAGTAGTAAATGCTACTAAAATCGTCGTGTATAAAAAAACAAAACTAGTCTTCCTCTCAGTGCAATACAGCCTCTTCCACAATCCCGGTAACTGGAATTAGTTGAAGCCTGTGATGGTCGTGTGCGTTTGTGCTAGTCACCACTGAAAAAGATTCCACCTGTTTGTAGATAATTCTTTTTCTTTGTATAGAAAGTGGAAAACATCTCTCTTTTTTTTTTGTATTTCTCTCTTCTATTTTGTGTCCTGTGTCGGCCCGACCCCATGTGACCTGATTGTGTAATCCTATTTATCCAGAACTGTGCTTTGTGTTCATGTAAATAGGTGTTTGTTAATAAAAGAATGTGCTCTTTTAATGATCCTGTTGTCACGTGTGCTGTTTGTAATGTGCAATAACCATACGCATGCTGAACAGCTTCACATGTTTATTATAGAAAATGATACGTAAAAAGCAAACCAGCAATCGTGTTTATTCTTCGTCAGCACATGAAACTCAAGGCCACTCATGCAACACCTGTATAGCAGTGGCTTCTCACGTCAGCCTCAGGACATGAAGGCGCGAACGCTGCCTCTAATGACAGCTCTGCAGATGGGGCAGTGACGCAGGCTGGCGGCACAGTCACCACACACCACCAGATGCCCACAGGGGATGAAGACAATGGACACCAGTTTGTCCATGCACACCTTACAGGTCCTTTCCTCCTGCAGCTGCCTCAGCAGCTCCTCCGGGCTGGGGTCCTTCACTGCTGGGAGAAAAACAACAGAACAGAAAAAACACTGCTGCATCTGAAGTGTAACTGCTGAAGGGCAGAGCAACCATGTGTCATAAATTGATTCAGTACATTAAGATTAAGTAAGTGACACAAGCTTTTTCATGCCGATGATACAGATGTTGACCTCTGACCTTTCTCTCTGATGGGTGTTTGTGTCCTCGCGTTTCCGGAGCTGGAGCCCTGCCGTGTCTCTGAGGGCTCTGAAGAACACAAACGTTAAAAAAAAGCAGTAAAACATTATGAACTTAAAACATCTATTGTGACACTGAAATTTGCTCACACTCCTCAAATATAACTATGTAAAAAAAAGGTCTTCAGCAGATTTAATTTAAATAGGATACTGTGGAAAATGACTGGTTCAGCATGCAAATCCTTGATATTTCGAGTTATCTGTTTCCAGTAGTGGAGGAAGTACTCAAGTAATTGCTGAGGCCTCAGAAAAAGTACCAATACAACAAAATAAACAAACAAAATACTTGATTACAAGTAATATTCCTGCTTATAAAATCATTGGTAAAAAGTCACATAATTATATAAGATGGATTGTTAATATGGAGAACGTTGGTTTGATATGATCCGTGTTGTATAAGTAAGTTGTTTTCTTTTGTAAAAAAAAATTGTACTTAAAGGAAAAGTTGCTGATGATCCCATGCTGATGGATAGTCAGGTGAAATCTCTGCAGCAAAACAACATTGCAGCATTCTCTTAAACAAGTGGAGTCGATGGGGACTTGCTTTAAAAAGTGAAATAGATAAATAGATAACAGTACACAAAAATTAACCCAAAAAATTAAATGGTTCCATACAGCTCGTCCATCGTAATCCATGTCACCAGAAGCCCTGAGATCCTAAATTGATTTGAAAAAACAATTCATACACCGTTGACGCGGAGTCGAGCTTGTGCACCCACTTTAGTCAGGGCTTGATTTAATACTTTTATCTTAGCCATTACAGTGAAGAATTTTAGATTTTAAAAAAGGATCGTATTTTCAAACATGAGCTGTTTTGAGCCATTTAAGTCTTTTTTTTGGTTGTATTTGCACATTTTAAAACAAGTCCCCAGCTACTTCAGTTGTGAGCATGCTGCAACCCTGTTTCCCTGCGAAGCTCCAGAAAAGTTTTGTGGATTGCAAAACTTCCGTTGACTTTCCAGTCGGCATGAGGGTGAGAAGATAATGACTATGTTTGAATTTTTTGGGTGAACTTATCCTTTAAGCACCATCCTTTCTCACCTCTGCTCTGTGAGCCCCTCTGTCTGTCCTCCTGCTCGGCCTGCAGGACGTCTGTGACCAGCTCGGACACAGAAGTGTAGTGCTGGCCTGTCAGAAGGTACTTGGTCTGGACCAGACTCTCCACCAGGCTGGCTTCAAAGCCCATCTGCAGCACCGTCTGCACCACAGGAGAGAGCATGGCCGAGGAAGCCGCCAGACCTCCAACCATATCTGTGAACGGGGATGAAAGACCCCCAAAAACGTCTGCGTGTCCACTTATAAATCACAAGCAATCAATTCAACAAGTGTGGAAATAAATGGCAAAGTGCGGCTTACCTTTGTCTGCCAACATATTAACATTTTAAACCACAGACCTCTCTCTGTTTATCTGCTGACACAGATTATAATTGGGATTCCTTCATTGTACAGAATAATTGCCCTCATGGCTGCCCCGCAACCGTGAGCAACAGCCAAATTGTTTCCATGGTTTCCATCTCTAATCACTGCGATGCTACAGCCAAAAGTTAGGCCGAGCTCATTGAGCATGCAGTTGCTTCATTTTCCAAGTGTCTGCTTAGTGTTTAGTTTCAGATTTTAAGTAGTGCGAGGTTTGCTTTCACCCTTCTAGTCCATGTTTCACCCAGGTCGATCTAAAAATAGCTGAATCAAATGGTTTTTGCTTTCTCTATTTGCACAACCTGCAGCGAACCTCACAATGTTTCCACCTTTCCTCTTTTGTGTGAACAAGCCCGAGTGGATGTTGACACTTTGATTTCTGCGCGCTGCAGGATACACAAAGATAATTAGCGGCATCAAAGCAGCACTGCCATCTTGTTATCCAGCTCTACTTTGTAGAGAATAAATAGAGTAAAGTTTTTTGTGCATACCCATCATTCCCCGACTTACCATTTCTGGATCCGACGTCTCTGCCTGTGGTTGTCTGTGATCCGCCCTAGAAAAGTAATCATTGTTCTTTTTTGTTCAACTTCACAGTGAAAATCATGAATGATTTTTAAATGCAGCAAATGGCATCATTTGTCGGCGTGCGGTTATCATGCGTGTGCCAAACAGATTTGAATTCAGAGCAGATAAGAGGGATAAAGGCTCTCACCACAGTCTCACCCAGATGGAAATGAGCATCCTGTATGTTGCTGATATACTCCTGCCCTCGCGACTGGATTAAAAACTCACATCTGAGAAACACAAACATGCCGTTTTATATAATCCACCAATGCCGACACACAAAAACAAAAACTTGACACCATGTTTTTTTATATTCAGGGAAATTTGCCAATTCAACTGATCTCTTTGGATCTTTTTCGTTTTATACGCTTCTTTTTTCGCTGCACGACGTTCTACTTCCATGTGTCTGTGAATGTGACAAATAAAGGTCCTTGAATCCTGTCCGCTTTGTGACAGGTCCTGTTGTTACCGTGGAAACCACTTGGCGTGCTCCTGCCAAGGGTCGTCCCCCGGCTCCCAGTTCCTCAGCCCTCCGTCGCAGTAGAAGCACTTGACATTGTCACCGTGGCCTGTCGGGATGTACAAAGACGACAGTGAGGAGAGTCCAACGAGAGTAACACTCAGGAGTCAGTTCACATTTACAGTATGATATTCTGTTTGCACAACTCGTCCTAAATTTAAAAAATATGGTCAAATTGTACAAGAAGTCAAATCTCATGCACAAACTGGAGCCTGTACAAATGAGGTGAAACAACCCTTTTCTGACACAGTCTTGACAAAACACACCTTATTGTGCTTCATTTGATTGCCCTGGTTTTTCATATTGTGCCCACAGCCCATGTATTGCCTGAAGCTGTGTAGCCCTACTTCTTTAGCAGCCCCAGCTTTGTCCAGGTTGTTCTGTCCACAACAACATGACTCAGCAGGACAATTGTAGCATGAACTCTCTCACAAAGAGAGGTCACTCTAGCAGGGACTGGGTCAGTGCTGAATATTTCACTGAAATACACCCACAGAAAACTCAAATGTCGAGTTACAGAAAGAAATTGATTAGGATAGAAGTGTTTTTAAGAGCTTTGTAGTGAGACAATGAGCACCTGTGTAGAAAAATCCTGCTCTGGCGAGAACATCTGGCTGGACTGAGGCCTCGGTGGGCCAGTTGTGGAAAGTGGTGAGCCGGGATTCCTCCCCCTCCATCTCTGGGTAGACCGCTTGTCCAGCCGTCCCCTGATCATCCATAGTCATCCTCTGGAGTTGACTCAACAGCTGGCCGTCCACAGAGTCGGAGGATCCGATTTGGACTGGAATATTTCCCACAGCCCGGCCCAGTATGAAGCTGCAAGTGGGGAAATGCCTCTTGTGCTCGATCGCCGGGCTGTCCCCGTGCACCCAACATCTTAAAATCCCGCCACAGCAGAAACATTGGACTTTATCCCCGGGGCCTACAAAGAAGAATCCTGCCTTGGCCAGGTCCCCAGATGTGACAGGTGCATCTGCTGGCCAGTTGTGAAAAGTTCGAATCCTCTCCCCTTCCCTTCGCATGTGAGGCTCCTCGAGGATGTCCAGCATAGTGCTCCTGTCCTCCGTCATTCTGTGGCATTCCTTTCTCTTCTCGTCCTGTGCCAGTCATCCCTCTTGCGGTCCATAGTGGAGCGCGCACTGAAGGTGAGTGCAGTACATCAGCTGAAATAATATGATCAGCTGCGGGGGCCTGTACGGCGGCCTACAGGAGACTGCTTTCCAGAAAAGCCACCAAATGCCAGAATGTATGCTCATTGATCCTTGAATGAATGAGAGCCTGAACACACCATGTTGCTCCGCCTCTCTCAAGGCTAAACATGTAAGCATTTCAGAAGCACACCACAGCCTAACAACTGATATGACTTTTTAAAGGGATATTACAGAGTTATTAAAAAAACATTAAGCACAATAAGGTTATTTAAGGGTAACAGAAAACCATTTTAACCTATGATTCGACAAGAATAACACATGGTGCTGTGGTGCTTTCTCCAGTTTTTGATTTTTAATCTCATAAAAGAAATAAAAGTCGACCTTTCAAACTATTACAAAGTGGCTCTTCTCTCTGTGTACACTACACAGTGACGGAAAGTAACTAAGTACATTTACTCAACAATTTTGTGGTACTTATTCTTCACTCGGGTATTTCCATTTTCTGCTACTTTATACTTCCACTCCACTACATGTCGGAGGCAAATATTGAACTTTCACCTCCTAGTTACTAGTTACTTTGAAGATTTCATGCTGCTTCAGTGCCAAAGTATCAGATTTCTAAATTATTGTTTTCTTTCGAGTAGGTAAAAATACCACTGATTCTGATAATATGATACAAGCAAAATATCAAATTCGGTTAACAGTGTATGCAAACACATAAATATATTCATAATTTACTTTTACTTTTGATATTTAACTACATTTTATTGCCCAAATTTGACTTTTTATACTAAAGTTTATTTAATATCAGACACTTTAAGACTTTTGCTCGAGCACTATTCGTACGGGTTTCGTTCACTTTTAGAAAAGTTATATTTCAGCACAATATCTTTACTTTTACTCAACTTTTGGGTACTTTTTTACAACACTGACTGACAAATGTTGTCTTGACTCCCTGTACTGTGTGTTTGTGTCCTCAGGGGCCCTTTGCGCTTGAGTTTTGTCAGATCAACAGCGAGGACGAAGGAGTTAAGTAGTTTTAAACATAAAATAATAAAGCATGCAATCTTCGAAGTTCAGGGCGCAGCTACCCTTTTATCATTGATCGATCGCATCGATGACTTCAATCACAACATCTCAATGATTGCATGTTTCCCTGTTGAAGGATGTCCACATTTAAAAATAGTGAGACAGCAGTCAAGTGTAAACATAACCTATTTAATATGACAGTCTTGATGAACAGCTCTATACAGATGGGTAAAGGTTTGACCTTTGACAGAGTTTAGGAGGGGTTGCTGCTGCATCATGGCTGCCTCCTGGTGGTGAAAGGGGAGTACTGCACTTTACTGCAAGGCCAGAATCTAACCAGTTCATTAGCTAAAGTGTTTAATCATGGTTCCTCATGTTTCAGCCTGCCATGTATTGAGAAACACCACGACTAGACACAGCTGATTGATATACATGATTTGCAAACACACACACAAAAAGAGCTGGCTGGGCATCAAACTCTGCAATGCTGAAGTTTATAGGAGTGTTAGTGCACGTAGTGTCATCTTTTACATTTCCAGCCAGACTCACATGAGGACTGACTGCAGTGAAGTGAACTTGTCTCAGATGCGATCGACCACACACAGTCTGCTGATAGACCCCGTGGTATGTGTTGTTCACCACCACCACCAGAGAGATGATGGCAGAGAAACAGCACCGATGCAGGACAAGAGTGCTTTCAACTTTTAACTTAAGTCAGATTTTTTTTTTTTTTTTTTAAGAGTTGGCTCCACTTGCTGCTTTTGTATTAAATCACAGCAGACATTAGCCACTTTGTAAAAAAAAAAAAAAAAGAGAGAAAGAAAAGAAAGAATGAAAGAAAGAAGGATGATCCAAAGTTTTGCCACCCCGCGGGGAACTACACGAACTGCAGCGGTGGCTCAAAGCCCGGATGGAGCAGCAGCCATTGGGGAAGTGTACAGGGCTTTAACGTAACTGTGGAGGGCTCGCTCTCTCTCTCTGGAATAATAAAGACAAAGTAAAAGGCGGCCGAGGATAGACATATTCAAGATCCGAAACATCCGCTCGGCGACACACAACATTAACTTGAAAAACCTGTTCCGGGACTTGACTCTTTTTTTTCCTCGGGCACGGTATCCGAGGCGACAGACTTGAACTGTGGAAGTTGGGATACGTGCACACAGCGGAAAATATACAGCTGAGCCTGCGCTACAACTGCTAGCCACACGCTAAGCTAGCCACATAGCTAATTGTAACTGAGCTGTGAACTTGCTTTTTCAAAATCACGGGGCTTGAAATCCAGTCACAAGCCCAGGCTCTGTGAAAATCCAGGGACTTGCTTAATGAATTATGTCTGCCACAAGCATTGACCCTCAGGTAGGAAAGGCCGATGTACCCTCGCCTGTGAAGAGCTTGCAAGCTAGCTACCTGCTAACGTTAACGATTTACTGGGCTACGGCTATTCCTCGGAAGTGCTAAGAGCTAGCCACGGAGGTTGGCCGGTGCATGTAGCTAGCTAGCAAGTTAGCTGCGTTCCGTTAAACAGCTAAATGTGTTTTGTTGGCTTTACAAGAAAGATGACACTTATATGGTGGCATGCAAACTGTTGTCAAAGGCATTTTGAACCGACAATGTGTGTTTGTGCCACTAGCGGAGCAGAAAAAAACTCCCCACCTAGGGCTATGGATTGAAAACGTGAATCTCGAAGCTAACGTTAAAATCATTTAACAGAGGTGCAAGCTAACGTAACTTATCCAGTGAATCTTAACTTTCTTTACTGAAGGTGTGATAAATATTCACATGGTGTCTGGACCGACTATTGATGCAAACTAAGTTACAAGCTCTATTACCGCTGTTGGCGTTTATAAAGCCATTTCAATGAAGGCTAAGTTGCGTTAGCTAGCGAAGTTGTGCGTGAATCACCGCTAGCGCTCGCTGGTGGATAAATTGACTAACTTAACTCAAGTTAAACACTAATGTGTGTAACAAATAAATGACACCAACAAATGTGGCTCACTGTGAGTCGCTAAAGATTTCACCGTGAAGTAACGTTAGCTAAGTGTTTGCATTGCCTCTCTTCAGGAAGTAGTCTGAAGGGTTCAGCATGAATAGATTGGTGACATTACAGACTGGACTCAAAGCTGTGTGTGAAACCTGAAATGACCTGAAAATAATCATGTGGTCTCCTTTTTTTGCTTCTTTTCATGATCCAAATGGATGCAGAGATCAAAAGGACAAGCGTCTAAAGGTGAGCTGCAGCATCACAGAAGACTGAATCAAGATCACTTGTTTGGATATCTGTTAAATCTGGGCCTTTCTTTTTTTTTTTACCACCAAGTCAGCAGCGCATACATCCATCTGTCTCTGATATACAATACTGCCCGGCTACACAATATAATGGGAACGAGATTAAAGTGCTAGTGCAGCAATCCTTTTTTAAATGAAACTTTTGAGAAGGGGATGAGAAGTTAATTTGCAAGTATCTGTGCACTAACGTTACCTAACCATAATTGGAGGGGAATACGTTTTCCTTAAATAACTTGGCTGACTATATTGGGATTGTGTTCTTCAGAAGTGTAATATGACACAAATAATACAGTTCAGGGGTTGGATAATTGAATGGAGACACCAATGTTTAAACAAAAAAAAATCAGGGTTCCCACACGTCCTGAAAAGCCGTTGACCAATTTTCCAGTCATGGATAACACATGGAACATGTGCGAGAGTGTGTATTATATAATCCTGGATTGTATTTGTTATAATATACTATAATACAGTATAGTATCAGTACTATACTAGGGTATAGTATCCTAGTCAGTAGTTTATTTTAAGACACTTCTCAACTTCTCTTTTGTGTATTTATTATTGCTCTCTAATGGAGCAAAAGTAATCTTTTATCTGATTAATCGATGGAATAATCAGTAGAACTCAATTACTATAATAGTCAATGCCTGCAGCCCGAATAACGACTGACCACCTCTCAGCATCTGTGACTTACTTCCAGCATTCCTGGCTGTTGATGTTCAGGTAGCAATGGATGATATGTAACAGGAGAAAAGGGGATTGGGGTTATAAATTTATTTTATTTTTATTTATTAATTAAATTAGGAACATTTTAGTGTATTGGCACAATCCCTGTCTGTAATACCAGCTAGATTGTCACTAAAAATGTCCTGGAAAATTATCTCTAGAAAAGAGTGGGAACTGTATAAATATGTGCTCATTGAGGTAGAACCTCCACCAGGTATTTAAAATAGCAGATGGCTCATGGCAAAAGATGTTATGATGACCATCCCCTGCACAAAAAGATGTTCCAATCATTTTCCAAATGTGGATATATATTTGGGTTCTTTGCTCCATCCTCACAGTATTAACATCACTTTGCTCACATAACACGGTCCACCGTATTCACTGCTGTCTAATCCTCACAAACATAAGTGTTGGCAGCCTTGTTGTTATAGCCACGTAATTGTATTTTTTATGATCTCCAAGTCATCTTAAATTTACTACGGTTGCTGGAGCAGGTGGAGTGACTGGCAGGTCTTGACTCACTCTTTACTTGCAGGTCTGGCTGGCAGCAGGCCACCGGCTGATTCACCTCCAGGATAGGCTTGTCAAGGGCCACAGGGCTTTATGGTTTAACTTTGTTGGAAGAATATGTACTCATGTAAGAGGGACAGATTTTACTACTTAATTGTTTGTTGATAGATGAATAAAACGTAATGTACAACTAACATAATAATCAACCAGTGTGTGTAAAACATTCTAATGGCATTGCGTCATCATAAGGTTGCTGTTAAATCTCGTGTGTAGTGTTCGAGCTCACCAAATGAAATATGCAATTCAGTAGTTTTAGCATAGGTTACCACATTTCAAACCCACACAGCTATTGTTATCTATCTCCTTAATAAGGAAAACATAACTCTGTAATCCATACATTTATGTTTAAATGTACATTAATGTCATTTTGTTTTGTTGCAGTGCAAAATGGTTCACTACATCAGAAGGAGACTGTCCATGACAATGACTTTGAGCCATACCTCACTAGTCAATCAACTCAGGTAAAGCCCAAAGTCTCTCTCTTGAAAAAATAATTGGCAAGCAAATGATGAAAAGATGCTAATAAAGCATAGCTAGATTAGGAATAGATCATAAGGCTTGGAACTATCACATTATCTGTGATGTTACATTTTAATTATCAGTGTATGTGACACTAAGGCAACTGTGTCCTCATTAATAAAACAATGATCCGAAGCACTGAGCTGTGTACCACTGTTAATCTTTACAAAACTCCTGAAATGTTTAAATAGAAATTTAAACTTTAGTTGTTCTTTTTACAACATACATTTGTAGAAACCTGAAGTTATTTAATGCTCAACCCTTAAATGAATGCAATTTCTGTAAGTCAGGCTTGTTAAGTGAAATTGGAGCCACATTTTAAATAGTTATTGTATATACAATAGGATATTTATATTTATAGATTTTTATCAAATGTTTAGATCTGAATTAATCAAATTGTAAGTCACTTCCTAATGTTGTGAATCTGCTGACTTATATTCTTCCAGAACAACAGCTACCAGTCCATCACCGACCCCTACCTGTCCAGCTACTACGCCCCCTCCATTGGATTTCCATACCCCCTCAGTGAGGCTCCCTGGTCCACAGGTGGAGACCCCCCAATTCCATACCTGACCCCCTATGGACCCTTGAGCAATGGAGACCATCACTTCATGCCAGACACAGTGTTTGGCCAGCCGGGGGGGTTGGGAAGCAGCATCTACCCCCACAGGTTTAACTTTTTCCCAGAAAACCCTGCCTTCTCTGCTTGGGGCACAAGTGGCTCCCAGGGCCAGCAGACTCAAAGTTCAGCCTATGGTGGCAGCTACAGCTATCCCCCCAGCTCCCTGGGGGGCACCCTGGTGCCTGATGGTCAGACTGGCTTTCACAGTGACACCCTCAACAAAGCCCCTGGTATGAACAGCCTGGAGCAGGGGATGGTCGGCTTGAAGATCGGAGGGGATGTCACTGGCCAGGGGTCTGGAGTCAAGGCTGTGGGATCTGTGATTGGTGGACCTGCAGTGGCAGCCGCAGGGAATGGAGCCACACCTATTGGAATGCCTCCACCAAAACCCACCTCCTGGGCTGCCATTGCCAGCAAGCCCGCCAAACCGCAACAGCTGAAAGCTAAGGTGAAACCAGGGATGCCCAATCCAGGGGGTGCTCTTCCTCCACCACCCATCAAACACAACATGAACATTGGTACCTGGGACAAGGGCCCAGTGACTAAAGTAGCCACAGCCCCACTGCAGCAACAGCAGCAGCCTCTTGGCCTACTGCCACCTCAAGGCCCCATGCAGCAAGGACCCATGCAGCATCCCCCTCAGTCTTTGGTGCAGCAGCAGATGCAGCCTATGGCCTTACAGCCCCAGCCCCCCCATCACCAGCACCAGCACCATCAGCCACCACCTCAGCCCTACCAAAACCACACCCAGCCCCCACAACCCCAGACCCGTTGGGTTGCCCCACGCAACCGTAACCAAGGCTACGGGCAGGGTGGTCCTGGTCAAGACGCTAGTGGTATGATGGGTATGGTTGGTGGTGGGAACAGTGGACCTCTAACTTCTGCTAGCCAGGGACCTGGTGCGGAGTCCCACCCTGTGCTGGATAAGCTGCGTGCCTCCCATAGCTACAACCCCAAGGAGTTTGAATGGAACCTGAAGAACGGTCGTGTTTTCATCATAAAGAGCTACTCCGAGGACGATATCCATCGCTCCATCAAGTACTCCATCTGGTGCAGCACGGAGCACGGCAACAAGCGGCTGGACTCGGCCTTCCGGGCCATGAATGCTAAAGGTCCTGTGTATCTGCTGTTCAGTGTCAACGGCAGCGGTCATTTCTGCGGTGTGGCAGAGATGCGTTCACCAGTGGACTATGGCACCAGTGCTGGTGTTTGGGCACAGGACAAGTGGAAGGGCAAGTTTGACGTGGACTGGTTGTTTGTAAAGGACGTGCCTAATAGCCAGTTGCGCCACATCCGCCTGGAGAACAACGACAACAAGCCAGTGACCAACTCCCGTGACACCCAGGAGGTTCCTCTGGAGAAGGCGAAGCAGGTGCTCAAGATCATTGCCACCTACAAACACACCACCTCCATCTTTGATGACTTCTCCCATTATGAGAAGAGGCAGGAAGAGGAGGAGGAGGTGCGCAAGGTGGGTTCAGTCATCTGTTTGTTACCTTGTATACACTAGAAATGGGGCTGGGCAATATGACCATAAAGTAATGTTTAAAATATTTGTATTAGTTATATTTTGATGTATATATATCTTGATATTATGAAATATTTTCATTTATGCCAGGACTAGGTGACAAAAGCAAATATTATTTTTGACCAAATACCCTCATATCAGCATTGTGACAATATTGTAGTGATTTTTATTTGTACTAAACATACAACACAGATGTAATGACTAAGTAGTTAAAGGTAGGTATTAGAACAAGAAGAACAGACTGGTAAGTTGAGAAAATGTCATCACTTTATTGTAATGCAGCCCTTAAAAGCAGGAAAAGACAACATTTATGCCATATCAGGATATAACGATATCCAAATTGATGACGATATTACGGCTGCACAAATAATCACAAAGTAATCAAAATTGCAATACGGCTAAGTGCAATATCCAAATCGCAAGAAGTGCAATTATTGTATTAAGGTAAAATGTGTCACAGAACAGTGTTTTAATGAGATACTCTGGACTACAAAGATTGTTATCCAGATGTAATATACATGTTTGTTTGGCAGAGACAGGGAGAAATGCCACATCATCATGATTGTACTAGTTTTTCAGTGAAAATCGGGATGTAAAATATAATCATCCATAATAATCATGAATTACCATATCTGTCAAAAATACTTCAATCACATTTTGACCATATAGTGCAGCCCTAGATGATATAAAGTTTCATATTGTTGCCCAGCTTTAACCAGAAATATGTATTTGGCACCTTGGATTAGAATGAGTGTATACTTTCTCTTTTTTTGTTTAGTTTGTGGCTGAGAGATTAATTCTTGTTTGCTCTGTTTCTTCTTATTTGCTCCCTTTGACAGACCTTTGAACCTCCTCAGATACAGAACCGCTCTCGGTTGGATCAGGTAAAGAACTGTCATATTTTCTTGTTAGTGTCGGTGACTATCCCAGGAGCATTGACGGCTTTTTTTCCTGATCGCTATTGATGATTGTTCTTGATTTGTTACTGGCATAATAAAAATTAAATTTGAGATCACTACTTTAAATAGATAAAGGGAGAACATAGCCCATCAAAGTCACACACAGTTTATATGCTTTTATGTAACTGTATGTCTAATGTTATTCTTTTGTTCTTTTTCCCAACAGGAGCGCCAAAACAGGAATAAACAATAGAAGACATTTATCCTTGGCTTGATCAACAGTTACACTAGGACTTTTGATTTAAGAGACAGAAGAATATGAAAATGCAACCAAGCCCTACTTTTTTTTTTTTCTATTTAATCCTGGCGAATCTCTGCCATTGTTGAGACTTGTGCTTTTTTTTTGCCCCATGTACCACCCACTTCTTGTGCAGGGATAACAAGCTGATTTAATGTATTACCTAGCCACCACCACACTCTTTATTTTGAGTTTTTTTTAGACATTTTTCTTCCCGTTCCATCTTGTACTCTTCTCTCGACAGACTGGTTTTCTCCCTCCTGTCCCAACCCCCCCTCCTCCTCTTTCCAATTGAATCAGGGTTTGACTGCACCATGGAGAAAAAATCTGCCACTTTATATTTCAGTACAATCAGGAACGGATGTGTCCTGCCCCTGTTTGTCCATTTGGGGGCAACATTGCCATGCTTCAGAGGTTTAACTGTGCCAACAGGGTTGGAGGATCCCAAAGGCAATGTAGGACTTGGATCTGTGCGATAATAAAACTTCAATGGTTTATCTATTTTTCATTCAGATCGACAAAATCTCTATTTTTTGGCTTACTACTGACAATTTTCATTTCAGAAACCTGTTTTCTGGAGCCTTAATGTTTTTTTTCTAATTATTGGTGACTTCTCAAAAAGAACTGCTCAAACAGTGACACTGCTGGAGAAATCAGGGATAGTGTGAAGTCACACGGGACTCGAGACATTTCTGAGGAGGAATTGCAAAGGCCTCTGGGAAAGAAATAATGGATGTGTCCTCCACAACCAGAACTCTCACCATTTAAGTCAAAAATTGTACTATTGACATCCTTCACGCCCCTCTGCTTTGCTTTCTTTCGATGTTTGTCTTGAAAGGGGTCTTTTGTATGTTTGATCAGGAGATTCTGCTTGTGTACGCAACCCAGTCTGAGAGAATTGTCGCATCCACCATTTTAAATTGTTTTATAATCAGAGTTATGTAATGATGTAACTACTACATTGAATGAATTGTTGCTTTTGCGTTTTTTTTTTTTGTTCCCCAAAATGGGGGGAGGGTTCACGTAATTGTCCATTCACCATCATTCTGTCTTAATCCTGTTTTTTTTTTTTTTTTTTTTTTTCATCGAATTTGGTTTTGCTAAGTCTATCATGTTGGTCGTAATGCTAAGCTTTAACGTAGGAGCCTATATATTCATGGAGAAAGCCTAAAAATGTATAACCTAAAAAATTAATGTAACTGATTTACTATCGAGTAAGAAAAAAAACATAAGAATGAAAAGAGGTTTCTGTGTGTTTTTTGGTTGTTGCAAAAAAAGAAAAATAGTTTGTTATAGACTGAAACCATTGATTATGATGAAGTACTTTCAGGTCTGTTAATGGATTCAAAAAAAAAAAAAAAGATTGGATATTAAAAAAAGGAAACATCACTAATAGATGTGTGTTCCCATGCATGGCAAGCTAGAATCTAGAAAGTCTGCTGGAAAACAAACGATTATCCACCCTGCAGCTCGTCTGTGAGGTGAGAGTGGTGATGTTCAACGGTCCTTTAAAGGACGGGGCTCCCCCTGTTCTCGTGTCAGTCTTTTCAGAGCATTCAAATCCAGAAATCTATTTTTTATTTGTATTCTTTGTTAGTGTTTGAGATCATCGAGCTCGCTCCTCTTGATTAGTTTGAAAGTGTCACTTTCAGTTGGCCTTGTTTTGTTTGGATTGTGGGGTTACCGTGATGCAGACGGGAGTGCCGCCAACAGACTCGGTTCTCTTTCATGTAGACGTTTTCTTCTCATTCTGACTCTTTTTGTGTAATCGATGTTGCATCAAGGTAACGTAAATCAAATATTTCAGATCAAGATTCGCCAATTTTCTTTTGGGTTTGTGTTCAGTTTATGCTCTATTTTGGTTTCTGTCACGTTTTTACCCCCTTTATATCGTTGAGATGGCAGAAGTGCTGCACTTTGCAGAGTTCACTCGAGTGTTGAGAATGAACCTCTGGCTTCACATATTTCCAGATGTGTGAAGCTGCATTTTTTTCCTTTTTTTTTTTTTCCTTCTTTTTTTTTTAAAACCCTGGCCAGTGTAACCGCTTGTACTGAGCTCTAACAGGAGCCTTTGTTCATCTCCCTTTTTTCCCCCTGCATTAATCAATAGCTAGGTTGATCCAAGCAATATAAGGTGAAAACGCCCTTCACATGTTTGCTTTCACCGGCGCCGCTCTCCCCAACTAGCGTAGAGTCGGGGGGGGTGAGGCGAGAAAAGCTAAAAGGAAGACTTGAGTCGCAGCCACAGCCATCTTTTGCCTCAGGAAGCATGAACAGGTTGTGACTACAGTTACAGGGCTTACGTGCACGTTTAATGACAATGTTTGTTGCAGTAGAGGGGATGTCAGGGCAGCCGTGAAAGTATATGTATCAACACCACAGAAGGATTAATGAGATGAAAACTATTAAATAAACATTGATTATCTTCTAGACCACACTTGTAGTGGGAAATAACTTGTTCAGAAGATCTATCTTGGTTTTTCTTTATAGAAGAAATCAAGCCTTAATAAACTGTCCATTCAGAAACCACTGTGTCTCGATCTTGTGAATTCTCTGTCAGCGAGTCAACAGCCATCTTTAGTGACCTCATACAGAGAGGGGAAGCTCTGCAGGTCAGTGCCAGTGTTTAAATGTCACCGAGAGGTTTTCTTAGCCAGTATTGATTTCTTGTCTTTTGTTTTTTTATGGTGGCACAACAGTCGGCTATACTGTATCTGTAAATATAGCTATCGAAGCACAACAGGATTTGACAGAGCGCACAAATGGGAGTGCTGCTGCCTAAAGAACAAAGTTTATGTTTTTAAAATGTGTAAAGTAGGTAGAAAATGGCTCATTCTTCAAAATAAAAGTGCAGATTATTAAATCTAGTGGCTTAGTTAAGCTTTCAAGAGCTTTAGGTTTACATCCATGTACACGTTTTTCCAAAATAACCCAGTTCTGTAGCCGGAGTGCGCCCTGTACACAGAGTACAGAGAATAAAATATATTTGTCGCACAGTGGTCAAAAGATTTGCTTTTCTTTTCCCTGACAGGAGCTCTCCATGGTGCTGATTCCATGATTCGGAAGAACAGCTGGTGGGCATGTTCCAGTCACAAAATGAAGTTAAGAAGCACGTCTCCCTGCAAAAACTCTGCAAAATGATCTTGCGTAGCACTTTTGACTGTAAAATATTATAAAAATTGTTCCCTCAAAACGATTTACACACCTCCAAAATGTGGAAAAAAACATCACACCAGGGGTAGTCTGTCGTATCTGGTGCAAAAATAATTGAGCCCAATCCTTCCATCTGAAAAAATTAGTGCTGCGTTCATGGTGCAAAAATTGGCATGACTCCGGTTCCACGTAAAATAATCACAAGAACAAGCAGAGAACTCAGTGCAGCTCAGGCTTTATTTGTCGTCACATCATTTACAAAGCATGCATCCATACTGAGACATGAAATAAGCACGCGAAACATCACATTCAGGCAAATCTGGAGCTCAGCGTGGACTCCCTACAGTGAGGCATCTGTATGTGGGCCCAATGCTCAGAACCTTGACTGCATAGAGACATTTTATTTGGGTTATTTATGTTTATAAATCGGTTGTTTGCAATCAAATTCCATATCATGTTTGGACTTGAAGTTGCATGAATTGATGCCGTAAATGGAATAAAACACAGCTTTTGGCGAATACTATTACTTGAGGTTAATTTGGTCCTATTTGTTTCATACCAAATGTATTTATTTTGTCATAAATGCGTGTTGAAGATTAAAATTATTCTCCTCTGAGCTGAATTTTAAATATCTGCTCTTCATCCCTGGCATGTTTAAAGAAGGAAAATGAAAGCTGACGAAGGAGAGTTTTTAAAATAAATAAATAAATAAATTATTACTATTTGTTAACTTTTAATGGATTTACTGTAGAACCAAGTCAGATGGCCTTGGCTGGTCTACAGCTCCAGCCATGCGTTGTC
>OMLP01009361.1:29316-48726 GCA_900302685.1 Spondyliosoma cantharus | reverse complement strand
AAAAAAATACGTTATGACACTCAGAAATAAACAGTTTATACAACCTACAGCGGCACAAAGAGACATAAACAACCTTCGTTTCAATCGACTGACCTAGCAGCGGCTACCAGTCCGACGGACGACGACTCGTTCACTGAAATGCTGCCTCATCACGGTCTAAAACTGGACACGTACACACCACGGCACCATAGCGCCGACCGCCACGGACGGCTAACGTTGGTGAGAAAGTTAGCTAGCGGAGCTATTTCGTGTCAGACTCCTGAAGATGTTGTTGCTTTTACACCAGCTGATCGGCTTGTTTTTATCCAGAGTTCAAAAGTCATTCAAACGCGATGCATTGTGGGGAATGAAGTGTTTGGGAGCTACAGGGGAAGACGTGAGTTTAAACCCGTGGTTTTGAACAGTATTCTTTATTTTTATACAGATATATACCAACTTAGACTGCTGACACGGCTTCTCAAGATCGTTTGACGATAGCTACCTGCCCCCCGAAACAAACGGAGCAGAGCTATCGATAAAATACTCACCGCTACCCACAATGCTTAGCACCTTCCAGCTGCTGTAGGGTGCACTTCCATTCATAACCGGCGTACGACGAAGCTGACACAGTTAGACGGAGACAGCAACTAATATTAGAAAACACGATTTAAAATCAACTGCCTCATCATGTATGTGTAATTATTAAGTGTACTGATTAGTTAAAAGTATCTGGTTGATATGAAGCACACGTTTCGACGGTGCCAAACAGCCAACTTATATGTTTTATTTGAGCTATGTTTCTCGAACAACATCCAACCCGAACAACCCGGTGATGTTAACGAGTGCACCTACAGTGAGAATTGATTTTGGCGTCAGTTCAGTTGTGCTGCACTTGTCCTGGGAATAATCTCTGTTTTTTTTGCCGTAACGCGTTTGTCTTATTCTACATTTAACTGGGTAGGACTAGCATCAGACGTATAGACGCATAAACTGCCCTTTCCCTTCTCAGAAAGAACCACTTTATGCGACTGACCTTGCCTGTTGTCAGATAGCTCAATGCTAACTTGTCTCCAGTGTTAGCTAGCGAAGCTTAGCTAACTGTTGGAGTTCCCTTAGCTAATGTTCGCGTCTCTTCGACTCTCCCTGTTTTTGTTGCGTTCATGATGGAGGATGAAGCCTTCACTGACATTAATGGCAAAGCCATATCTCTGGACTGTCAGAGTCACTCCGGCCTTTGCAGGGAGTTCACTGTCAGCTCCCCCAAAGTGTCCGTCGGCAAAGTGATGGTGTACACCTGCTGTGTTTGGCTCCTGGCATACACCGTGTTCTTCTTCACAGAGGTCAGACACATCTGAACGTATTGCTAAATAATGCCCAGACAATAATGTTAATGTTATCTTTTTCGTATACCATCAATATGCACAGTTTCTTTGATTGTTTTTAATGGCTATACAGGTAGCGTGTAGGAATGTCCACTTTTACAATTTTCTGAACTGCACTTTAACATATCACACGCTCTGTATGACTTACTGATGATGATGCATTCAGTCAAATATTTCGGCTTTTTGTCAGTATTTTTCAGCTCCAGTAGCTATAATGTCTACCACAAGATTATTTTGAGTTTGTTAAACCCTGTGGTTGAGGTATACTTACTCAAGAATTGTTTTTTTCTTGAATATTTCCATTTTATGTTACTTCCACTCCAGTCCAACCAAATATTCTACATTTTACTCCACCACGTGTATTTGACAGCTTTAGTTACTAGTTACTTTACTAATAATAAAGAATATGAATTAATTTCAAAATTATAATACATTATAACCTCAGTAAGATACCCATCAGTCTATAAAGTATTTAGAATTACTCGTACCAGCATTTAAACTGATGTACACATTCATCATTAATCTAATGGTAAGAAATGTAATATACAGTATATGATGATAGATATGATATGAAAGTGGCCTTTCAGCATAATGATTTCTTTGAATTCCTGAGGTATATTTTGTTTGCTAATACTTGATACTCTTCCACTGGACCGAGAGTCTTCTAGAGGACAACATGTTGATGTTGAGCCTCGGGATCTGTGAAAGTATAATTTGTTAATGTGATATAATGATTCATATAAACATGATTTTCACAAACGTAGATGTCCTCCATATCTTGCAGAACACTGCCGTCCTGTCCAGCGCCATACTCATCACCCTGCTCGGCATGATGCTTCACATCCACTTTGTGAAGGTGGACCACGAGTCGCTGCTCGTCATCGGCACCTTAGGCATTCAGGTGTCCTCCAGCTACGCCTCAGGCCGCGAGACCACCAGGTTCATTGAGATGAGCAAGATCAAGGATATTGTCATCAACGAAGCTATTTATATGGTACAGTCATGTCCTTGTATTGTTCAGTTTATGCTTTTGTAAACTATGTCGATTGATGACTAATGCTTTTCTTTTTTTAAGCATCAAATCATCTACTACCTTTGTGTGCTGTTGAAGGACCCCTCAGAGCCTGACGCAGTGTCAAGTGTGGTGCCATTGTTTCAGGTGAGATTAGATGCAAAGTGTATTCTTATCTCATGAAGCAACTTCCTTGTGGTGTTCAGTTCTTTTTTAGCTCCTGTGTAAAGGCTTTTGATAAACTCAGTGTCATTCACTGTAACACATTTCTAATGAACCTCCTTTTTTTTAAATTCTCAGAGTTCGAAGCCAAGGCTGAACTGCTTGGTGAAAGTTTACAGAAGCTGTCAGGAGATTCTTTCAAAGTGCTGATTAAACACATGTCATACGCTAGCGCTTTATTGTCTTTGCTTAAGACATGTTTTCAAGTAGGAAGTACTTGTTTTACTTTGGTTCATCTTGATTTAATTGCATGTTCGGTTTTGTTAGTTTTTTCATGACTTTTTTCCTGTTCTCACCTGTATGAATACACTCATGATGTGAATACAAAAGAATGTGCTGCCATGTTTAAAATACCAATATGGGTGTCATAATGACTTTATATTGCACTTTATAGTGTAATTACTTGAATTTATTTTAATAGCACTGTATTAGACTACTAGTTTAAACCTAAATAGTCAAAACTTTGTATTAAAGGATAGAAATTACCTTTAGCATTTTAACTGTTTTGTAACATATTTATTCATTTAGCTTTAAATTAACTAATTATGCCAACTTGTGTATTTTATAAGCTTCCCCACAATGTATTTTTGATATAAATAACTTTTAATAAAACATAACAATATCAATACTGTTCTTTTTTGCTGAATTCTTGAGGGTAATGTTTTTGAGGAGCTCTACTTTTCTCCTCCAGTAGGGGGCAGCACCACTCTTACTGAATCTCATAACAATCACACTTTCGAATTAGATTCAGTAATGACTTCAGACTAGAACCCCTCACATATACTGACACATATATCTTATTCTTTGTTTCACCCACCGTGTCAAATACATTTGCAGACTTCACAACGGAGCTATTAAAGGAGACGTATACATGCAGTGTCAGATGTGCCGCATGTACAAAACATTTTTAGTAAATAAACATCCACGCCTTCTTCCCCAATTGTATTTTCACTTCCTCATAACTAGAAGATACCTTCATCTTCAAGATGCAGATGGTCACGTGTGCCTCAGTTGTTTATACTGGTGACTTGTTGATATACCGGACCTGTTTTTCTAAAATGTGACTACCTCACAGGTGACAATTACAGTTTATGTTCCAGTGAAATGATGCTGCCGACAGTTTGATATGTCCTGTTTTAATTATAAAGTGTTAAAGAATGTAAGTTCAACTCTGACACTTCTATTGCAGCCTTCTTGTGAAGTTAAAATTGGAATAATCGTGTGTTAAGAAGTTTAGATTATACTCACTATTAATGGCAGAACAAAGTACTTTTTGGTGACACCCAAGTAAAGAAGTAATGCATATTGAGTAAGGAGCGTGAGTGCCCAGTGCTTACTGGAAAGCACTTGGTTTCGCCTTTTAAATTAAGTGCTGTATTCAGTTGAGGAGAATATACACATAGAGACTGTGATCGAAACTAATGATCCTCCTCAAATCCTCCCCCTAATGTTTCCTCCTCAGGCTGCTTCCTGGTTTTAGCCGATCCATAACAATCTAGTTGAAAGTCTAATGGGTCTCCGCGGCCCACAGTTTAAAGTTCAGAGCCCCTCACTCCCACTGACGCTCACCCTGCGTTTCTCCTCCAGGCCTTGTTTTTTTTCCCTCCATTCTAATCCTCGATGACCATCTGTAGCTTCCCGGTCATGTGAACTCCGTCCTCCACCGGCCAACAAAACAAGCAGAAGGGTGTGATTTTCACGGGGCGAAGCGTTATGCTGCTGTGAAGAGTGGCCCTCTGACAGGATAATAGTCCCTCCTGGAGGTGCGAAACAGCCAGGAACCGGGCAGAGGAGAAAACCAGGGAGTGACCGGGAGCGACACCTCGGGGCTTCTCAATAGGCCTCATAAAGCAGAAACCCCTCTGAGTGTAAATCATAGGTAGTGTGGAGGGTTAGGCAGGCTGGAAACACAGTGAGGCTCTCTTGAGACAGAGGTGTGGACTGTTAATTACCCCTGTTTATAATGGGGCTGTAATTGCACATTTACTTTTGTTCACCTCTAACGTTTCTGTGGATGATTTGAACTTAGGACTAAATACTGAACCCCTGCTGCCTGTTCTTTCACTGCTGGTTTTCATCAAATTTTAGGTTTATGTAATTGTAGTTATTAATCAATTTGTGAGTGTGTGAAAGTGTTTTAGGGTGCAGGGACCTAAGGGAGAGGAGGGGCTGGAGCCCTACTGAGATGGGGAGTTGCCCTTTTACCACCTGCAGTGAGCACACACACACACATGAAAACACAATAATGGCATATTCAGAGGTCAGATAAAGGAATAGTTCGGCATTTTAAAAAATAGGCTAACAGACTTTCTTGCTAGGAGTGACATGGGAAGATCGAAACCACTTTTATGTCTGTCTGTCAAATGCTAATGTCTGCCCGTAGTCGTTGCCCAATCAAAACAAAACAAAAGACATAAGTAGCGTGGGATCATGGGAGTTGTTGTCCTCATTGTTAAACAAAAGCCATCGGCAATAAAGAAAAGATCTGTCCGTGTGACTCAGGCAGGGATCTTCAAGAAGTTATACTCACGTTATGTTAAGTCTTTGCTGACTTCCCTCCTCACTCTCTGACTCGGACCTAGTCTGGATTGCTAGCTGCAGGGCTAATTGAGCTACCTAGCTATTGGCAGCTACTGCTAGCAGCAGTTAGTGGTTGCTGTGATATGCTACCCTGTTTTGAGTGTGAATTCAACAGATGGCCAATTCTTACCTATTGCACCTTTAACTTAGCATAAAGGCTTGCTAGCGTAGCTGTCCAGATTGAACAGACTCTACCTACCTGCACCTCTAAAGCTCACAACAACATGTTATATCTCATTTGTTCAATTCATACAGAAATCGAATTGTACAAGAGGATTTGTGAATGACTGTCTCAGACCCAGTAACAATAACTTGCTGGATTCTCAGTGAGTGCCTGGCAGGCGTTTCTAACCAGGAACTGTACTAAACATACATAAAATAGACGTTCTTGTTTTTATGGATAACGAAAACAAGTTATAACATGAGCTTAGAGGAGCTAGGTGTGATTCCATCATGTTGCCACAAAGTCAGGCTCACTGTTTCCAAACTGTATGCTAAGCTAAGCTAACTAGCTGTTAGCCCCTTCCACACATTTTCCACCCAGACATGACTTGGTATCCGGCTTCTCGTCAAACTCTCAGAGAGAAAGTGAATAACTGTATTTCCCAAGATGTCAAAGTCACACATGAACTGTAAACTAACCTTTCAAGGTACATGAGAGGTCCGGTGAACTCAACAGAGACTACATACACCAACACAATCTACAGGTATCAATAGTGCTCTGTGGCTTGTCATCATATAAAGCCATGACTGTATGTATACTGTGTCTTTGTGTTATTGTGCACTGAGGAAGGAGAAAAGACAGCGTGGTGTTGTTGTTTGAACTGTGCCCCGCTCTGCCTCCATACAGGCAGGTGTAACTCGATGACTGTTTGGATTTGAATCTCAAAAAAAAAAAAAAAAAATCTCTCGCTGGTAAACGTCAGAGGGAGTTTTTCTTACCGGTCACTTTATTCTCCCTGCAGTGAACGCATGTGTCTTCCTGTGGGAGGAACATGTATTTACATATTACCCTGCAAGCTGTTTTCTCCATGGGGATCTTTACTGTGTCAGTTAGAGCAGAACATCTAATGGTTTTTTTGCATTTTGGGATGGTAATAATGTGAGGATCCCTGACTGTTTGTCATTGGAGCTTACCTTTGGGACTCTAACTGAAGGGCCTTATTGTTATTCTCTGTTGACGTTCACAATGTACCCGATCACCTCTCTGTCCACACACTTCTCTTTGTATGCTGATGCAGAGCGGCTACAGAGAAAATGTCTTGATGCGTCCTTTTAAAGGCAATAAAATACTCAGATTTGATTTCGGATGCACGTTTTATAGACTTCCACAAACCGACATATCACAGAATCTATTTGTATTCAACGGTGCGCAGCCTCCTCCGCACTTAAACCAGGCTGCGTTCGCATTAACGGCTACACAGGTGCAGATAAGACTGAGCTGCTCTCGAAGGATAAGCCTGGTCTGCTGGGTGGTACTGACAAAACCGGTCTTGCCAACAAAGGAACATTTATCAAACTCTGCGTGGAACCTTTATAGTGACATGGCCCGCTCGCTAAAAGTAGATTGCAGCTGTTATAGATCATCATGGAAAAAGTCCATGACAGGAAACCAAATGTGTGCAACCTATAAGCCCCTAGTTTGTTTGTTTTTTTTTAGCTGCCGGCGTGCAGGTACGGTATTATCATGCTGCCTGTGAGTGATCTACAACCAACAACAAAACACCCTCATGCTCATATCGTACATCTGCTGCCGTGTGTTCTCAAATTAAAGCTGAATCCTAAATGTTTGCTTTAAATGCATATTTTAAAAGGAGCGACACACAGTCACTTGTATCTAAAACAATCAAAAATGTTTGGATGTAACTTGAGCAGAATCCGTCATTATCATATGTAAAAGTTTGTAAAAGTATTGTCGAGCAGAGATATCTCCTGAAGTTAGCGTGCTAATGAGCTAGCCACTCTGGGCCGATGGCAGCTACAATCAGCAGCAGTCACTCTATCGTATTTGCGATCAGTTTTTACCTGACGCACCTTTAAAGCAACATTATGTAGAATTTGGATTTTTGTGCCTTATATTCAGTCACTGCTTTTTTGAATGCATAAACAAATTAAATAAGCAAACCGGACGTGTTTGCATGACTGAATAAATGGAATAAACAAACTGACCTTAAAGGACGCCACAACTTCGTACCGTTTTACTTTGTTCATATGTGGCGGACCCTGCCACCTGTCTAGCTTCAAACAGTGTTCTGGGGACGTTATTTGTGATCCTACCCTCGCTCTGAATCACATAGTGCAGAAACAGGTGATGGGGGGGTGGTGTGGCTGTCACAAAGTCACATTTACTGGTGCGTATATATCTTTTTCCATTGAACCCTGTGACTAAAGGCAGTGACGTTAATTTGCTTTAGACGTCTGCGACCTGTGTGATTAATAGTTTTCCCTTCAGGGGAAGACGTGCTCTTATTTGCCCAGAGACCAGTTTACTCCCTGGACGGGAAAGTCCAGTGCTGTCCTCCTTCAGTCCCCTCACAGGCGACGGTGTTGAACCAAAAATGTTTTTACTTAAGCTTAAGCCTGCCAGTGCCGCTGCTGCTCACTGAATCCTTTCAAAGATATCATTAATACCGCCTCAACGATCAACGAGTTGATCCTCACCCTCTCTTTGTTGTTGCTTACCTGCCAGTCCGTTTTAATGCAAATCATTTTTTTCAAAAAGCACAATGAAACAAACGAAACCGACGGCGGGCAAGGCCACGCCCTCGCAGAGCGTCACCTGGTGTGTGTGAGGTAAGCGAGACGAACTTCTCGTCAGACCAGCTGGCAGCAGATGAGAGAGCGCGGAGACCTGCTCTACAGGTCTGTCAGGGGAGCTGACAGCAGAGAGTGCAAACACACATCCGCTCTCTCTCCACTTGACACCATTGTTGTGAGTGTGTACGAGCATGCGGTTTTTGTGCGAGTTTGCGAAGGCTGGTCTGAATTGCCGTATTCAAATTTCTCTGGCCATATTGGCGCTTTTATCGGCCTGTTTTTAAGTGCCTCGGTTGTCCTCGTTTCCTCATTACATCACTCCATTCCCGCTCTCATATCAGTCGTATACTATTTGCTGTGTGCTGACAGCTCCTCAGTTTCTCCTCTCTGAGTGGTGCCGCGGTGTCTGTGACCAGCGACTGAGTCAGACAAATAATGTGGTTTACATCAAAACTTTAAAGGCCGCTCGCAAACAAATGTGACACCAGAGAGGGTCCTCTCATCCCCGTTGAGTTTACTTTAATTATAAATCAGGCCGAGGAAGCAGACCACAAACAAACCCGTCAACTCGTCTGATCACGCTGACGTCAACTTTTGTGCAATAATGTTTTTGTCTGAAGCACCCGTGAGATCCGATCGTGAATCATCCCAACGCTGAAACCTCCCCACACAGATGTAATGACAAGGCCGCAGTCCTCCGCATGTCTGATAATTGAAATGCGCAGGTACGCGCGTCGACGATAAACACAAAAACTCTGCAATCGGCCTTTGCGGAGATGAATTTCGAAGATGCTATGTCACTCGTCCAGAAGTGCCCCCATGGTTACCACGCGCCCCGCACGCGAGATGACATCGCATGCAGCAGACGGGACCGGACGAGCGACAGAGGGTTGTGATACAATCGCAGTGAAGATGAATGACAGGATTACCGGACTGTAAGCTGCGTTCCTTTTGAGAATATGAACCTGCATTTCTGTGAGGTGGAAAACAATGAAATGATGACATGAAAATCCTCCACCAATCGTAGAGCAACGGTGTTCTTTAAGAGACACGTGATTCGAAAGCACGGCTGCCCGTGTTTTCCCCTTGTAGGGCTGAATCTGAAGCTTTATTTTGTTTTTATTTTATTTTGTTATCTATTGTTTTTCCCGTAAAAAATGGTGCACAGATCCCAAGTTCCCTTAAGATTGACTTTGTGAATTAGTCGCACTGCCAACCGAAATAGATCATAATTATGGATCCTACATTTGACCTCACAAATGATAAAACAGCAGAAATGGTGATTTAATTGCAACTAATTATATATATTTATATAATTGAGCCAACTTTGGCCCACAGACTCCTCTTTGGACAGCAGGAATCCTCTTGAGAAGGAAACAAATAGCCAGTGCTGAACATTGAAGCGACGTCATGTCGCAGGATTAAAGCGGTTATCTTAGATCTACGTGGAGTTAACTGTGAAGGCCCACGTACTCTGGAAAGTAACTGAAGAGATTCAATCCCGCAGGCCGTCTCATTGTTCTGAGGAAGCCCCGCAGCAAGTTTCTGTTGCGTCATGGATCCATGACACATCTGCTCTTTTCCAAAAAAGACTCAAGAGGAAGGAGTCCTTTAAAAGCATAATTCCACAAAAAAAAAAAAACAAGTTATAAAACCATGTCGTTGCGTTTGGGTCTTGGTTCTGTGACAGTGTTAATCCACAGCTGAAGCTCCCTCTTGTCTTTCTGGGGTAAACAGCCGTTTACGTAACTGCAGTTGTGTTGACATGGAATAAATTAGCGCTGTTTGCCTAATGTCACAGCGTGTACATCATGTTCTGTAGAGCTGTGAATGTGTGCTGTATGTGAGGCTCCTCAAAACTAAATAAGTGTCTTCTTCATGCTTAGCACACTGTGTTCAACACGTGGCATCTTTTTTTTTTTAGCATCTTTGGGTAGAAACATAAACGATGAAGTAAAGTTTTGAGGCAATCGTGCATTACTTGTGTATTTCCATTTTGCACTACTCTATATTCCTACATCAGGCAATTTAAAAGGTAGATAATGTGCTTTTGTAAGATTTGATTTATTCGTCATTGTTAAAGTGGATGGATGGTGGCCGACCCGTCCTACAATCCCAAAGCATCAGCGGGTTGTTCCACTGTAAATAACTTGCGTAACGTAAAGTGAAAAGATTTTTTATTCTTCGGTTTTTATAAGAAACCAAAACTTTAAAGTTGCCATTTGTAAAAAAAAGAAAAGAAAAGAAAAGAAAGAAGTTATTTCTAGTGGAACAACCTGCTTTATTCTTGTGTTTCATAATAAAATAAAAAACAATTTTAAGAAGCTGATTTAAATGAAAACTGTTTGAATGATACTACACTGTAAAACACAGCCTGTAGGTTTACATTGCAGAACGAAACGCCTTTTGATGCATGTTTTTGAAAACTGAACACTTATTTTGTAGTTGAAATCAGCTGGACCTCAAGCGAATAGAATAAAATTCTGCTGATACACTGTGTTGCCATCCTGCATAATGCATAACGCTCTGAGCACCCAAACCAGTAGCTGGCTAGCTTAGCTTAGCAACAAAAAACAGAAACTTGGCGCTTGCCTGACTTTTTGTCAAAAGGTAACAAGATCCACCAGCACCTGTGAGACTCAGCATGTCTTGTTTCGCCTTGTAACACCACTGTGATAACTTTAACCTGCCTCAATCTACGTCTCTAATTTATGAATATATTTTCAAGTGTGTAGTTTTACCCGTACATTAATATGCATCACACCATGTTTACATCTACATATTTACTTTGTGTATCATAATTGAGCGCAATTTGACGAAGGAGCTCAACATTTAATCGTAATTTTTGTCGCAGATGAGGCTGTCCGATCACAAACAGGCCAATGAAAACCCTGATGTACGAACAAAAAGTGGTTCAGAGAGGCGAACAGAGCGGGAGTTTGGACTGATTTAGACAGATAAATTAGATGGGGAACTGTTTGGAAGGTTAAAAATCATTTGAAATCCACTTCGGTCGTTCGGCAGAACGCTTCGGCTCTGTTTCGCTGTGACGCTCCAGAAATGTTTAACGGACAGCAAAACTTTACCAAAACCCTTCATCTGCATGGAGGTGAGCCGATAATGACTGAATTCTCATGTTCTTATTCTATAATCAGTGATGCAACTGGCAAGAGAACAAAAAAAAACAAAAAAAGACACACAGTTTCATTCGCTGGTATCCTGACATCTTTGACTCACCTCTCTGTATTGATCTTCTTATCTGATTCTCAGTAAGAAAGTGAACGAGTGTTTACTTACTTACTTACTGAGAATTAGATGTTACTTTATTCAAAGGATCTGAGCCCCTTTTTCCACCTCTACAACCCACTCAAAATAATAACGATAAAGGTTTAAGGTTTCATCTTGCCCAATCGCACGTCTGATGTTTAGAACCTCTGATTCGTACGAATTTTCCCCAGGATTTTTCTTTTCTCCTCCTCTGTGTGAGGACACACTCGTTTGATGGTGACACAAAACAGGCTGAGTAAGCCAATTTGCTGTGCTCTGAGTAAGCGGAGAGAGCAGCCAGCCACTCTCGGCTCAACATGTCCCGACACACCTTATCGCTCTGACTGAAACACACAATATCTATTGTCATTTACCCGTGAGACTACATCATGTGTTGGCCAACAGTCATCGGCGTCTGACTGCCCTATGAGTCTGTGCTCATGTGCTCTCTACTCCCCTCTGCGCTGCAGTCTTCCTCTGGTCACGCATCACTAAACCGTGTGCGTGTGTGTACGTTGTCGCTTATTGCTGCGTCGCGTTGTGTCGCCCTGCATCATGCCCCCGCTTGCTTCACTGCCACCACGTGTGTTGCGTGGATGTCACAACAACCCCTGCCTCCCTCCTTTCCTCACTCCCCCAACGCCACTGTGAGAACACCTCACCCCCTTGATTCCCAGACGCGGGACACACCCAGTTCACAGGCTCGCAACCAATCGCATCACACGAGTGCCGTATGCAAATGGCACTCGGTGTTGGCTCTCGAGCGTGGGTTAACTGTCACTTTTTTTACAGAACTGTGATTCAAAAACACTGACACAGTTAGAACATGTCTGTTTATCTGTCCATCTCTTCTTCCGGCTTGGCTGCAGATTAAGATGGTCATGCTCACGCTCGTTATTACAGCTTGGTGTGTCCTCTTTACCTTGTTTACCTCCGATACCTTTGATATGACATTAGAAACCTCTTGGGGACGACAGCACAGCAAATACTGAGGTCAAAGATCAGTCAGCACATCCTGAGTGCAACCTGAATATATTCTAACATATGCCATATAATACTGGATTACCCAATTCTAACAAACTCTCATTTTTATCATCTTACTTTCTGTTCCTGTTTTGTTAAGCGAAAACATAAATACAGACCATCTGCACGGGCTGAAAATCAGTCCTGCGGTGGAGGAAGTTGTCAGATCGCTTACAGTTTAAGAGTAACTCCACCAGTTTTGCACATTACAAATCAATACAGCACACGGCAGAAATGTCACCTTTTTTTTTTAATTCTATGCATTCCTCTTCCTTTTCAAAACCTGGTGCCTACATTACCCACAATGCAGTGTCTCAATAGGGGGCACTCTATCAGGTTACATGCAGCTCCCAAAAGTCTTTAGGTTGCTTTTTCCACATATGCAGTATTCCTCAAGACCTGTAAACACACTTTGATGCGTAAAACTGGCGGAGTTGCCCTTTAAATGGCACTGCTAATACCACACTGTAAAAGAAATATTAAAATTTTACTGTTGAAGTTGAGTTGGAGCTCATTTTAAACTATTATGGATTAATCTGCTGATTATATTCTCCATTACTTGATTGATTGTGGTTTGTTTACACAGCGACACCTTTACAAAGTTTGTTTTATCCAGCAGTCCACAACTAATTCATCAATAAATACAATTACTAAAAGGAGAGGTTAAATCTGCATTTTGGGGATGGAAGCAAATTATAAAAATCAGGTTTAAAATAGTTGCTTGTTTATTTTCCGTCGATCGTCTGGTTGATTAATGGGCCAATTGTTTCAGATTAACTTGTAAAAACAGTTGGGTCGTTTCTTATTCTTATTTCATAAACTCTTCAGGGTTTTTGTGTGTAAAAATCTAAATTTGAAAAGTAATTAGTAACTAAAACTGTAAAAAAGTATTGAACATGGCATTTAAAAGAAGTTCTCAAGCAAAGGAAATATGTACTTAAGTAAATGTACAATATTCTAGCAAAAAAAAAAAAAGGATCTGTCTGACCAACTTCTGTCACAAAGGCAAACACAGTTTTCAGCAGTATTTTCTAAATCCACAACCAACGTGTATCTCACACTTGATAATGACGCGTCGCTCAAACAAGGCATTCTGCGCTTCTCACAACATCCACTCTCTAAAGTCGAATCAGAAGCAAGGTGTCGAGAGCTGACGCAGATCACCCCCGCTCCCTATTCTGGGAAGATAATACAGTCGTTGAGCGGTGATCATCCAGAGAATGGGTTGGCAGTGTGTCCTGCAGAGAGGACAGTGTGTAGAAAAGACTGTCACACCTTTAGTGAGTAAACCATCGCTCAGACTTTTCCGTCAGGGGAGGAAGTTTAAAATAGCCATGACGATTTCAGAGCAAACAACATTAAACGAGCAGAGGCGTTTTTAGAAATGACTTATCTGGATGTTTATTTCAAAGACACTAATGTTTAATCTGTGGGAGCGACGCGTACGAAACGTAACAGGCTGAAATATTCTGATTGTACAAGCAATTTTGTCCATTCTTAAAAGAAAATACAACTTTGAAGGTCCAGTGTGTGGGATTTAGCGGTGTTAGGTTGCAGATTAATCCAACTAAACACCCCTCGCCTCACTCTTGCCCTCTCTAGACTCAGCGTTTGGTTTGTCCCTTTGAGGCCACCATAGAAAAAAAAACATAAAAAAAACACAACAATTCTAAGTTTCGAGTGAATTTACAGCTGTGAAAATATAATTAGGAATATTTTTATCCCATTTTAGCCTTTAATTCAGACACTGGACACTTGAAAATGTACAAAGTACACACAGCACATCTTATAACTGTCACTAGCCTGCAGCACGTGTTGCTCATGTCTGTTTTATTTCATGTGTAATGTACGTGAGGACCATTATATATTAACACATATGCTGCAGACGGGTGCTGCACAGCGTTCTGTCTGTTTGTTGACAATATTGAGGCGTCGCTCATGTATAGGCTTGTTTTATGCGCGTTTCCTTTCATATTCCTCCGCTGCCAACCCACGTGGGGCTATAAAGTGAATCAACAAAGTAGTTTGCCCAAGTGATTGTGAATTCAGTGACATTGCGCACCGGTCGTCTCCTTTTGCAACAAAAGAAAGCAGCGCTTCACATCTGAGCTGCAGGGTGCTGATAGCGCCCTGGATATCTTTGGGTCGTCAGCGGCGTAATGAGCCTGTTTGAAGTGCTAAACGCCTCGTCGTTCACAGAGTGCTAAGTGCGCTCTTTCGCTCCTCAGGCCTCAGAAGCTGCACCGCTTTGATCATGTACGGGTCATTGACGGTCATTCAGGAGTCGTCAAGTCCCTCGACGACTGCAGATTAACAAAATCTGATAACGTCCAGCAGACAGAAGCGTATCTGATAACGTCGTGCACACGACATCATACTGCATTGCCCTGCACGGCGAGCAAAGGCTTATCCGCTGTCTGCTTGCGACTCTGTCTGCAAGTGGCGGCGTTGGAGGTTGATTGCACGTTACCCTCCCCCGTGCATTACCCAACTGCACGGGTGACGAGGGCGGCGGATATATACACGGAGGCGAGCTGAAGCTGTTTGAATGTGGGACAGAAATACTCGTTGTTGCCTGCAGGCACAGCCGCAGCCAGTAAACTGGGACGATTCTCACCGGCTTTGCTCGGCACCGAAACTGACAGTTTATGTTTTGACAGTTTTTTTTTCTTCTTCTTCTTCAATCAACAGCCGCTCGCACACATATAACGTGACTGACGGGTTGTGCTTTTGTTATGGAAATGAACCCTGTAGGTGAATTACATGTGACATACAGGGGAACAGTTGAACATCTTACAGCCGGCGTGTTGTGTTTGTTCAGATCTGTTGTTTCAAACATTGAGTTGAAATGAGTCATTAGTCGTGTTTGTGTTTTTTTTTCTTTTCTTCTGCTTTTCAAATTCAATTAGAAACATCTCCGGGCAATGGCAAACACAGTAGCCAGTTAATTGATCAACGACAACGACAACACCGCGGCGTAATCTGTGTGAAACAGTCACTGCGAGCCGTGCCAACACTTCCCCAAAGAGAAAAAAAAACTACTCAAACTGTCATTGTGGTTGACCGAGGCGCAGCAGCGAGCGAGCCAACTGGCTTTGTCCTCGGCCAGGCAGACCTGTCAGTGCACCTGCTGATTCCCAGGCCTCCTTGCCAATCTGCGGCGACAGTGAAACCCAGCGAGAGTGAAACTGGCCCCGTGCCAGGGGAAGACCTGGTTGACTACTCCTGACACAATCGCTACAAGCAGGAGATCCTGGGAGGAGAACCGGCCCTGTGTGGGGATGAGAACAAATAGATGACTAACCATGAGAAGCGAGCGAGAGAGGAGGAGGGACAGTTCGCTGAACTCCTGGGAACCAAAAACCAGTCCGACGTGGCCCTTATTATTATTGCTCAATTATGAGTGCGCAACCTGTACGGGTGTCTGTGTTTTGCATCATGCGTGTGACTCACTCATCCACCGTATATCACATACGGTTCAGAGTGCACGAGGCGTCCGTGACAAATGGCTCGAGTGGAAAAACAGTCATAAATAAGATGTGACATTTGAGTGCAAACCTCAAAGCAGTCCCGCAGTCCTGAGTTGACCCCGGAGGCCCGCTGCCTTTCAAGATGTTAATAACCGTGCTGACCTTCACCTACCCTCGCACAAAGCTGAACTGCCCTCACCTTTTCTGCAAAACACAGACAAACACACGCGGGATGACGATAAACGCGGGATAAACCTTTTTTGTTTGGCGGCGATGGCGTCTCAAAGGGGTTCCCTCGACTCCTCCTGAGCTCTCTAAACAAGTCGGGGCTTTAGGAGGCCTGTCTCCACTTAAAGGATCATCGCGCTTATTTTGGTAATTGCGTGCATCTGTTATTCGTGTTATTATCTCGCTTTGGGAACACGGCAGTATCGCTGCAGCCATGTCTGATGGGATGAGCGACTTGAGCCGGCAGACAATCGGACGCGTTGTAAACAAAGGCGATTCTGACGCACTTCATCTGGAGGTCAAGCTGAAAATGATGCGGGTAATTATCCCTTGTTGCTCGGGAAAAACAGTGTGCGTAGACAACTGTCGGCGTATGAATACTCTGAGTATCACTAGTGAAGGTTGAGCAAGGAAGTTGTTGTAAACTGTAACGCGTGTGTGCTTGATAATCGTACCGTCTGATGGCCGGACTGCTCGCGTTTTCTCTCTTGTTGACCTCTTTTTGGTCTCATTTCCCGATATCAGCAATTAATCCAGTAAATGCGATGTTATTATTACTAATTGGAAAAGTGGCACAAACTACAAAAATGAACTGACGCTGTGTGGAAGTGTGCTAGCCCGTCAATAGCGTCTCCCTTTCCTGCAGATAGCGGATGTCTGGGGTTAAAGGACAAGTTCACCCGAAACTGAAAATTCAAATGGAGAGTCGTGGGGGGGGAGTTTTGTTGTCCTCAAAACATTTCTGGAGCTTCACAGCAAAACGGCGTTGCAGCATTCTCCTGAACAACTGAAGTAAATAAAGTCTTTTCAGATGTCTGGGCCTTTGGATACTTTGAATACGCCGGAGAAGCTGGATATGAATCGTTTTTTTAATTTACGTTTTAAAACAAGTTCCCACCTACCGTAGTTGTTTGGGTGAACTTATCCTTGGAGCCACCGGTGAGACATGTATTGTTAGGCATCGCAGGGATCACTGGTTGTGGTTGGGATTTGGGAGGGTTGACGTTGTGCATCATAGAGATGACTTGTTGGGCTTAAGGCTAAGGTTAGGTGTGGGAAACCAAAACCCAACACACTTCAACAAAACAGCAGAAATGATTCCTTAAAACTTCCTCAACCGCTTTAAATTGTTTGACGGTCGGACGAAGCGCAGCGGCCTGAAAACGAGACACGTGGTCACCTTGAGCAGTTCCAGCAGATACTAAACAGCATTAGCATCCACTTGGAGTCATATTTAAAAAACGTGCTCGTCTTTTATCTCTTTGGTCTTCACGCTCCTGAGTCTCTCTAGCTGCTGTTAGCTAGCTAGTTGTCTGCCGTTTGACGCTGTGCACGCTGGGTTTTTAGAGGTTTTTCCCCTAAAAAAAAAGCTGCCTGTTGCATCTGAAAACAAAGCTGCTGGACGCGGTGAGAGCGAACCAGAGCGGTTAAAAAGATGAAAGATGCTTCAAAGCTCCACCGCGTACGTAGAAATGTTGACGAGGGCGGCTCTAAATCATTATTTACGTTTGAAATCCCTCTTAAGCGCAGCAGTGGATCGAGCTTCCCAAACCCTCACGTCTGGCCCCAGGTGATCCCTGAGTCAAAGTTCGCCATGAATCCAACCGTGTCAGCGGTGTCCGATGACAAAACACCAGCTCCTCTCTGTGACCTCTCCATACGAGGTCGTCCGGCTGAGACGAAGGATGTCCTGCTTTAACCCGTCGCAAACAGCCGGTTCGAACAGAACCCCGACACGTGACAAGATGATGGACGGCACACTGACTAATGGCAAACAGATTGCTGATGTATTGGGGCGAGTGTGTGTTTTTTTTTTATTGTCTCGCTCATCTGTGACTCATCCACCCTGTCCTGAACAAACGCAGCGCAGAAGCTGTCCGGTCCAACATGTCTTCTCTGTTTTTACGTGCACAAAGCCTCCGCGTCCGTGTATTTTTCTCAAGCCGAGGCGGCTTTTACAGTCACACCTTTACGGACAAATGTCAGCGATGGTGTGCACACCCCATTGTTGTGATAAGCCTTCACGCAGCTACTGTTTGCTCTCAATCACCGAGTGCGATTCAATCACTCTCCCGCGTCTCTATAGCCCTTTGGAAGTAGCCACAATCAGACACAGCCATCAGTCACAGCATGGCACTGCCAAACCCCATCAGCAGTCATGGGGATTGCATGAGAATTGGTCGACCTGGAGCACAGCGGGAGGCCAGAGGTTACTTATCATATCTTTGGCCCGGAGAGATGGTTCAGGAAAAATACCTGGAGTGCCGGATTACTCCGACTTCCCTGCGGAGAACAGCGCCCGCTTTAAGGAAAATCTCCCCCGAGTGTAAAGCAGTCGCCGCTCTCAGTCTCGGTGAGCGATTGGTTTGTTCCAAAAATACACACGTTACACACGACGATATGATTTGCACTTCATTTATTTGCATCACATCACTCCGACATGTAAAAAAAAAAAAAAAAAGACACACAGAAGTGGACACTCCACAGAAGGAGATACGTGACAGTGAAATACAAAATGTTTGTGGAGTACATCAACGCTTTAAAATCCATGTCTTCTCTTTATATTTCATATACTCAGACATGACAAATAACCTGTTTTAACAAACAGAGTCTTGTATACATTAAGCTCACTTCCACAAGAAGCATAGTAAAGCCATGCTCACATGTACTTATCCAGTGAGTGGAAAATTGCGACACCGCAGACAACGAGGCTGTGTATATTACTTTACGCTTACATTCAAAAGCGGAGGCCGTTCAGCCGTCCTCCGACTCTGTTCGCCGGGCTATTGGGGAGATAAGGAGTGTATTGAGCATACAAACAAAGAGGTGTGAATGAAAAAAGGCCGGGCTGTTGGAGGTGGTGGTGGGAGGATCAGCGGGGTGGAAGTTAAGACTCCTGCAGTGCTCTGCTTTCACAGATGCAGATTGATGGGCGAGAGGGACAAAGAGCTAAAGGTTTGCTAAAGAGGATTATTGTCAAACAAGTTCCTGCTCCAGTCCGAGAATTAAAAACGGCAGAAAGGGAAATGCGCTTTGTTTTTTCCGATTTGTCCGACACCGCTCGGGCGAAAGACAAATGACAAGCTAAATACCCCGGACGATAAGATCGTCAGTTGGTTTACCCGAGGACCAGATAATAATCAAGACAAACCAGCCAGGGGAGCTTTCACACACAGGTGAGGAAGAAGAATGTGGCACCTCGCAGCGCAATCCGAACTTGCAGCTGCTGCTGCGTATAAATAGGATGCAGCAGCCAGACAGCGAGAGCGCAACAGAGAAGTGGCTAACGCCCATGTGCCTGAACGCAGCCCCGACACTTTCTGTCTGTCTCTCTCTCTCTGCATTAAAGGCTGCAGCTGGCCACAGAGCACGCAATGCAAATTCACAGCATTTACATCGTGGCTCGTCCTTTCTCTCTCTGCGTCGGTGAGAAAAGATCAAGTCAGCTCGATATGTTTTCCCCTCCTTTAAAGTCTCAGTTCACTCAATT